>WNGS01090598.1:60074-77561 GCA_020271785.1 Procambarus virginalis
GGGTGTGTGTGTGTGTGTGTGTGTGTGTGTGTGTGTGTGTGTGGTGTGCACGTTGTGCTGTTCCTGTATTCCACCTAGTTGTACTCGCAAGGGTACACACATGTACCTAGTTGTGCTTGCAAGGGTTGAGCTTTGGCTCTTTGGTCCCGCCCCTCAACGGTCAATCAACTGATGTACAGATTCCTGAGCCTATTGGGCTCTATCATATCTACATTTGAAACTGTGTATGGAGTCAGCCTCCACCACATCACTGCCTAATGCATTCCATCTGTTAACTACTCTTGACACTGGAAAAGTTCTTTCTAACGTCTCTGTGGCTCATTGGGTACTCAGTTTCCACCTGTGTCCCTTGTTCGTGAACCCCTCGTGTTAAACAGTTATCCTTTTCAAGCCTGTCAATTCCTCTGAGGATTTTGTAGGTAGTGATCATGTCTCCCCTTACTCTTCTGTATTTCAGTGTCGTGAGGTGCTTTTCACGCTTCTGTCTTCAGTGTCGTGAGGTGCATTTCACGCAGCCTTTCCTCGTAACTCCACGTTTTAGTCCTGTGACTAGCCTAGTGGCATACCTCTGAACTTTTTCCAGCTCGTCTTGTGCTTGATAAGGTGCGGGCTCCATGCTGGGGCCACATACTCCAGGATTGGTCTTATATATGTGGTATACAAGGTTCTGAATGAGTCCTTACACAGGTTCTGAAGGCAGTTCTGATGTTAGCCAGCCTCGCATACGCCACCGATGTTATTCTTTTGAAGTGGGCTTCAGGAGACAGGTTTGGTGTGATAGCAACTAGATCTTTCTCTCTGTTCGTTTCGTGAAGAACTTTATCTCTCATTCGATATCCAGTGTCTGGCCTATCTCCCCCCCCCTAGTTTTCCAGGGAAGTGCAGCAAGGTCAGCACAACAAGGTCAGTACAGCAAGGTCAGCACAACAAGGTCAGTACAGCAAGGTCAGCACAACAAGGTCAGTACAACAAGGTCAGCACAACAAGACCAGTACAACAAGGTCAGCACAACAAGGCCAGCACAACAAGACCAGCACAACAAGACCAGCACAACAAGACCAGCACAACAAGGTCAGCACAACAGGCCAGCACAACAAGACCAGCACAACAAGGTCAGCACAACAAGGTCAGCACAACAAGGTCAGCACAACAAGACCAGCATAACAAGGTCAGCACAACAAGGCCAGCACAACAAGACCAGCACAACAAGGTCAGCACAACAAGGCAGCACAACAAGGCCAGTACAACAAGGCCAGTACAACAAGGCCAGTACAACAAGGCCAGCACAACAAGGCCAGTACAACAAGGCCAGTACAACAAGGCCAGTACAACAAGGCCAGCACATCAAGACCAGTACAACAAGGCCAGCACAACAAGGCCAGCACAACAAGGCCAGCACAACAAGACCAGTACAACAAGGTCAGTACAACAAGGCCAGCACAACAAGACCAGTACAACAAGGCCAGCACAACAAGGCCAGCACAACAAGGCCAGCACAACAAGGCCAGCACAACAAGACCAGTACAACAAGACCAGTACAACAAGGCCAGCACAACAAGGTCAGCACAACAAGACCAGTACAACAAGGCCAGCACAACAAGACCAGTACAACAAGGTCAGCACAACAAGGTCAGCACAACAAGACCAGCACAACAAGGCCAGCACAACAAGACCAGTACAACAAGGTCAGCACAACAAGACCAGTACAACAAGGCCAGCACAACAAGACCAGTACAACAAGGCCAGCACAACAAGGCCAGCACAACAAGGCCAGCACAACAAGACCAGTACAACAAGGCCAGCACATCAAGACCAGTACAACAAGGCCAGCACAACAAGGCCAGCACAACAAGACCAGTACAACAAGACCAGTACAACAAGGCCAGCACAACAAGACCAGTACAACAAGACCAGTACAACAAGACCAGTACAACAAGGCCAGCACAACAAGGCCAGCACAACAAGACCAGTACAACAAGACCAGTACAACAAGGCCAGCACAACAAGGCCAGCACAACAAGGCCAGCACAACAAGGCCAGCACAACAAGGCCAGCACAACAAGGCCAGCACAACAAGGCCAGCACAACAAGACCAGTACAACAAGACCAGTACAACAAGGCCAGCACAACAAGACCAGCACAACAAGGCCAGCACAACAAGGCCAGCACAACAAGGCCAGCACAACAAGACCAGTACAACAAGACCAGTACAACAAGGCCAGCACAACAAGACCAGCACAACAAGGCCAGCACAACAAGCCAGCACAACAAGGCCAGCACAACAAGACCAGTACAACAAGACCAGCACAACAAGGCCAGCACAACAAGACCAGCACAACAAGGCCAGCACAACAAGACCAGTACAACAAGACCAGTACAACAAGGTCAGCACAACAAGGCCAGCACAACAAGGCCAGCACAACAAGGCCAGCACAACAAGGCCAGCACAACAAGGCCAGCACAACAAGGCCAGCACAACAAGGCCAGCACAACAAGACCAGTACAACAAGGTCAGCACAACAAGGCCAGCACAACAAGACCAGCACAACAAGACCAGCACAACAAGGTCAGTACAACAAGGTCAGCACAACAAGGTCAGCACAACAAGGCCAGCACAACAAGGCCAGCACAACAAGGTCAGCACAACAAGGCCAGCACAACAAGGTCAGCACAACAAGGCCAGCACAACAAGGCCAGCACAACAAGGTCAGCACAACAAGGCCAGCACAACAAGGTCAGCACAAACAGGTTCTCAGCAGGAAGTGTGTTTGGTTTCCTCGAGTAAATTGTTATTCCTCTTATTAACTACCAAGTGACGGTATTATGGTGAGTGTCGGCGGTGGGGGGGGGGTCATGGTCGTGGGGGGGTTGTGAGGGGTCCGGGGGGTTGTGAGGGGTCCGGGGGGAGAGGGGAGGGAGGGTATAACAGGTTATCTTGTTATAACAGGCTATCTAACAGGTATAAATATCCGCTAAATAGAGTTTTATTTGTCTAGAAATGTACGGGTTGTTCGGCAATGCTGTACACCTGTTTAGTCCAGCCACAGTTGTAAGGACGGTGTGTGTCAGTTCCGTGCGAGTAATCGCCTCTAATCCTTAATCTTATCTAATCTGAAGTCCAGCCAAGAGGAAGGAGGCTCCCACGAGGTAGGCTCCTGGCACTCTCACTGTCTCTCACCCACATAGACGGCGTGGACGGAATACATCCCACAGTTTCATCACCTTCGCTGACAGCACCAAAACACGTGTGGAGATTGCAACAGTGGGAGAGAGAGAGAGAGAGACAGGGACCAGACTACAACCACTTCAGCCAGTGCTGCAACACCAAACAATATGTTGCACAACGGTGCACAATTCCACCCCTGAAAGACAGTGAAGATGTAAACCTTGACAGCAGCAGAGGACAGAGCACACAGCCTCACCTGCACACACTAAGTAGCAAGCAAGTCAAAGACCTCGCAACAATGACGTCACAAGACCTAACAATTGGAGAGAGCACAACACGCAAACATGGCACCAGCCACGACCATGATAGGCTGATGAGAACCTTCAAAACAGGAGGGGGGGGGGGCCGAGGTATGAGCAACGAGGGGAGCCTACGGGAATGAACCTCACGTCGTTGGGAGACAGAAGAGTTAGGGGGGACATGATCACCCACATACAAGATTCTCAAAGGAATGATAGGATAGATAAGAACATGCTATTTAACACAAGGGGCACACGCACTAGGGGACACAGGGGGAAACTGAGTGCCCAAATGAGCCACAGAGATACTAGAAAGAACTTTTTAGTGTCAGAGTGGTTGACAAATGGAATGCATTAGGAAGTGATGTGGTGGAGGCTGACTCCATACACAGTTTCAAGTGTAGATATGATAGAGCCCAATAGGCTCAGGAATCTGTACACCTGTTGATTGGCGGTTGAGAGGCGGGACCAAAGAGCCAAAGCTCAACCCCCGCAAGCACAAATAGGTGAGTACAACTAGGTGAGTACACTCTGCCTTATCCTCACCCTGCCTTATACTTATTTCCTCTACACTATTGTATAACCTTGCTGTTAATTCTGCCTAAAAGTAACCTATCCGTCCTGACCTGTCATTTACGCTGCCTTACCTTCACCTTATACTCATCCTACCCTCTCCTTACTCATCATCCTCCATTACTCATCCTTCCTCTCCGTACTCATCAACCTATAATGGGCTATATGGTCATAATGACTAAAGTCTTTAACCCGCATAATTACCTTACCATCCTTACTCATCATCCTGGCCGTCTATGCACGTCATCCATTCTTACTCATCATCCATTCTCCTTATTCATCATGAACCCACCTGAGACATCCACCTCCACCCTTAACCTCCTCACATCATGGACGTTATTATATATATGGAGGTGAAGGATGCGGCCTCATCCTCCAGGCGTCACACGGTAGAGGTCACCATGAGAGGTCACCATGAGAGGTCACCATGAGAGGTCACCATGAGACAGTTCACCATGAGACAGGTCACTATGAGACAGGTAACTATGAGAGGTCACCATGAGGCAGGTCACCATGAGAGGTCACCATGAGGCAGGTCACCAAGAGACAGGTCACCATGAGGCAGGTCACCATGAAAGGTCACCATGAGAGGTCACCATGAAAGGTCACCATGAGGTCACCATGAGGCAGGTCACCATGAGAGGTCACCATGAGACAGGTCACTATGAGAGGTCACCATGAGACAGGTCACTATGAGAGGTCACCATGAGACAGGTCACTATGAGAGGTCACCATGAGAGGTCACCATGAGACAGGTCACCATGAGACAGGTCACCATGAGAGGTCACCATGAGACAGGTCACCATGAGAGGTCACCATGAGAGGTCACCATGAGAGGTCACCATGAGAGGTCACCATGAGAGGTCACCATGAGACAGGTCACCATGAGACAGGTCACCAAGAGACAGGTCACCAAGAGACAGGTCACTATGAGAGGTCACCATGAGAGGTCACCATGAGGCAGGTCACCATGATAGGTCACCATAAGGCAGGTCACCATGAGGCAGGTCACCATGAGACAGTTCACCATGAGACAGGTCACCATGAGGCAGGTTACCATGAGGCAGGTCACCATGAGACAGGTCACCATGAGGCAGATCACCAAGAGACAGGTCACTATGAGAAGTCACCATGAGAGGTCACCATGAGGCAGGTTACCAAGACTCAGGTCACCAAGAGACAAGTCGCCAAGACTCAGGTCACCAAGAGACAGGTCACCAAGACTCAGGTCGCCAAGAGACAGGTCGCCAAGAGACAGGTCACTAAGACTCAGGTCGCCAAGAGACAGTCACCAAGAGACAGGTCACCAAGAGACAGGTCACCAAGAGACAGTCACCAAGAGACAGGTCACCATGAGACAGGTCACCATGAGACAGGTCACCATGAGACAGGTCGCCATGAGACAGGTCACCAAGAGACAGTCACCAAGAGACAGGTCACCAAGAGACAGTCACCAAGAGACAGTCACCAAGAGACAGTCACCAAGAGACAGGTCACCAAGAGACAGTCACCAAGAGACAGGTCACCATGAGACAGGTCACCATGAGACAGGTCACCATGAGACAGGTCACCATGAGACAGGTCACCATGAGACAGGTCACCATGAGACAGGTCACCATGAGACAGGTCGCCAAGAGACAGGTCGCCAAGAGACAGGTCGCCAAGAGACAGGTCGCCAAGAGATAGGTCGCCAAGAGACAGGTCACCATGAGACAGGTCACCATGAGACAGGTCACCATGAGACAGGTCACCATGAGACAGGTCACCATGAGACAGGTCACCATGAGACAGGTCACCAAGAGACAGGTCACCATGAGACAGGTCACCATGAGACAAGTCACCATGAGACAGGTCACCATGAGACAGGTCACCATGAGACAGGTCACCAAGAGACAGGTCACCAAGAGACAGTCACCAAGAGACAGGTCACCATGAGACAGGTCACCAAGAGACAGTCACCAAGAGACAGGTCACCAAGAGACAGTCACCAAGAGACAGGTCACCATGAGACAGGTCACCAAGAGACAGGTCACCAAGAGACAGTCACCAAGAGAGGTCACCAAGAGACAGGTCACCAAGAGACAGTCACCAAGAGACAGTCACCAAGAGACAGGTCACCAAGAGACAGGTCACCAAGAGACAGGTCACCATGAGACAGGTCACCATGAGACAGGTCACCAAGAGACAAGTCACCATGAGACAGGTCACCAAGAGACAGTCACCAAGAGACAGTCACCAAGAGAGGTCACCAAGAGAGGTCACCAAGAGAGGTCACCAAGAGACAGCTCACCAAGAGACAGGTCGCCAAGAGACAGTCACTAAGAGACAGCTCACCAAGAGACAGGTCACCATGAGACAGGTCNGTTTCAAATGTAGATATGACCTCAATGAAGCTATTGAGCCCAATAGGCTCCAGAATCTATTACCAGTCGATTGACAGTTGAGAGGCGGGACGAAAATCCAAAGCTCAACCCCCGCACACACAACTAGGTGAGGCGAGTACACACTCCTTCACCACTTACTACCACTTCTTTCTACTGCATTACTTCATGCAGGTCAGCGTTCAATCCCCGACCATCCAACTGGTTGGGAACCATTTCCCCCCCCCCGGTCCCATTCCTAATCCTTATCCTGACCCCTTCCTAGTGCTATATAGTTGTAATGGCTTGACACTTTCCCCTGATAGTTCCCTCGCCTTCACCAACTGCACCATTACCCCCCACCCCCCTCAACTACCACTCACCCCCACACCACCACCTAACACCCCCACCACCACTATAAGCACCACTAGCACCACCATAAGCACGTCCCCACCACCACCTAGTGGAAGACGGTATATTAACTCTCCACTTCACAGCTGTCTGTAGCTACCTGGGGCGACATGCACCATAGAAATTGTCGTCATAAATCGTGATATGGGAAACGGAGCTATTTTTCTTTGTGATAAGAATGACGGATCGGAAGCCCACCATTTTATGGGGACAGCGTCCCTGTCAATATGTGGGCGTGTATGGTGTGTGTGTGTTGTGTGTGTGTTGTGTGGTGTGTGTGTGTGTGTGTGTGTGTGTTGTGTGTTGGTGGGGGGGTGTACTCACCTAGTTGTGTTTGCGGGGTTGAGCTCTGCTCTTTGGTCCCGCCTCTCAACCGTCAATCAACAGGTATACAGATTCCTGAGCCTATGGGGCTCTATCATATCTACACTTGAAACTGTGTATGGAGTCAGCCTCCACCACATCACTTCCTAATGCATTCCATTTGTCAACCACTCTGACACTAAAAAAGTTCTTTCTAATATCTCTGTGGCTCATTTGGGCACTCAGTTTCCACCTGTGTCCCCTTGTGAGTGTGCCCCTTGTGTTAAATAGCCTGTCATTATCTACCCTATCAATTCCCTTCAGAATCTTGAATGTGGTGATCATGTCCCCCCTAACTTTTCTGCCTTCCAGCGAAGTCAGGTTTAATTCCCGTAGTCTCTCCTCGTAGCTCATACCTCTCAGCTCGGGTACTAGTCTGGTGGCAAACCTTTGAACCTTTTCCAGTTTAGTCTTATCCTTGACTAGATATGGACTCCATGCTGGGGGTGCATACTCCAGGATTGGCCTGACATATGTGGTATACAAAGTTCTGAATGATTCTTTACGCAAGTTTCTGAATGCCGTTCGTATGTTGGCCAACCTGGCATATGCCACTGATGTTATCCTCTTGATATGTGCTGCAGGAGACAGGTCTGCCGTGATATCAACCCCCAAGTCTTTTTTCTTTTTCTGACTCCTGAAGAATTTCCTCTCCCAGATGATACCTTGTACCTGGCCTCTTGCTCCCTACACCTATCTTCATTACATTACATTTGGTTGGGTTAAACTCTAGCAACCATTTGTTCGACCATTCCTTCAGTTTGTCTAGGTCTTCTTGAAGCCTCAGTCCTCTTCTGTCTTAATCCTTCTTATAATTTTGATATCGTGTGCGTGTGCGCGCGCGCGACCGTGTGTGTACTCACCTATTTGTGCCTGCAGAATCGAGCTCTAGCTCTTGGACCAAGCTTATCTAGCCTTTGGTTGTCATTGTCAATGCAATGACTCCTGGCCTATTGTCTTATCATACTTGATTTTAAAGTTATGAATGGAGTTAGCCTCTACAACCTGCTCCTTTAGGTCATTCCATGTACTCACTACCCGCACGCTAAAGGAAAACTTTCTAACTTCTCTATGACACACCTGTGTCTTAAGCTTCCGTCCGCGCCCCCTGGTTCTATTGTTATTCACTGTAAACATTTCCTCTAATTCCACCTTCCATCTCTGTTTTCGCTTTAGACACAATATTCCGTCTAAGTATGTTATACGTTTGTATCATGTCCCTCCTCTCTTCCTCCTCGGTTCTAACGTCGTCAGGTTTATTTCTCGGTTCTAACGTCGTCAGGTTTATTTCCTTCAGTCTGTCTTCATATCTCATCCCTCGCAGCTCTGGGACGAGTCTCGTTGCAAACTTCTACACCCTTTCGAGCTTCCTAATGTGTGTTTTGTTGTTAAGATGGAGCTCCAGGATGGTGCGGCACACTCTAAGACTGGCCTCACACACACGGTATACACTGATCTAAAAGCCTCCTTATTCAAGTTCCTGAAGGATGTTCTGAGTTTTGCCAGAGTAGAGTATGTGGCTGACGTTATTATATTTTTATGAGCCTCTGGAGTTAGGTTTGGTGTTATGTCCACTCCCAGGTCTTTTTCTCTAGTCGTTATGGGAGGTAGTTTCCCTTTATCGTATATTGGCCTTTCAGTCTCCTGGCTCCTGTTCCCCATTTCCATCACCTTGCACTTGCTAGTGCTGACCTCTAGCAGCCATTTCTCGGACCATCTCCGCAACCTGTTCAAGTCATCCTGTAGACTCTTACAATCCTCATCTGTCTCAACCCTCCTCTTTAGTTATCCACCATCTGTAAACATTGACATACAAGACCAAACTCCGGCAGTCAAGTCATTTACATAAATGAGGAATAGTCTGGGACCCAGGAGTGATCCTTGAGGCACCCCGCTTGTTACTCAACACCAGTCCGACTCCTCACCTGTCAGAGTGACAGACAGGTGTCACTCTGACACCTGTCTGTCAGGTATTCCTTATGCGTGTATATGTGTGTACTCATCTAGTTGTACTCACCTAGTTGTGCTTTTGGGGGAGCTTTGGGTCTTTGGTCCCGCCTCTCAATGTCAATCAACTGGTGTACCGCATCCTGAGCCTATTAGGCACTTTCATATCTACACTTGAAACTGTGTATGCAGTTTGCCTCCACCACATCACTTCCTAATGCATTCCATTTGTCAACTACTCTAACACTAAAAAAATTATTTATAATGTCTCTATGGCTCATTTGACCACTGAATTTCCCCCCGTGTTCCCTAATGCGTGTGCCCCTTGTGTTAATAAACTGTCTTTGTCTACCCTATAAATTCCATTGACAATCTTGTATGTGGTGATCTTGTCGCCCCTAACTCTTTTGTCTTCCAGCACCCCGAGGTTTAATTCCCGTAGTCTAACCTCACAGCTCATGCCCCTCAGTTCAGGTACTAGTCTGGTGGCAAACCTCTGAACCTTCTCCAATTTAGTTTTATTCTTGACGAGATATGGACTCCATGCTGGAGCTGCATACTCCAGGATTGGTTTGACATACGTGGTATACAAGGTTCTGAATGATTCCTTACATTAGTTTCTAAAGGCTTCTAAAGGCTTCTAAAGGCTGTGTACTCACCTAGTTGTACTCACCCAGTTGTGCTTACGGGGGTTGAGCTCTGGCTCTTTGGTTCCGCCTCTCAGCTGTCAATCAACTGATGTACAGGTTCCTGAGCTTATTGGACTATATCATATCTACACTTGAAACTATGAACGGAGTCAGCCTCCACCACATCACTTCCTAATGCATTCCATTTGTCAACCACTCTGACACTAAAAAAGTTCTTTCTGATATCTCTGTGGCTCATTTGGGCACTCAGTTTCCACCTGTGCCCCCTTGTGCGTGTGCCCCTTGTGTTAAATAGCCTGTCTTTTCCTACCCTATCAATTCCTTTGAGAATCTTGTATGTGGTGATCATTTCCCCCCCCTAACTCTTCTGTCTCCCAGCGACGTGAGGTTTAACTCTCGTAGTCTCTCCTCGTAGCTCACACTTCTCAGCTCGGGTACTAGTCTGGTGGCAAACCTTTGAACCTTTTCCAGTATAGTCTTATGCTTGACTAGATACGGACTCCATGCTGGGGTGTATACTCCAGGATTGGTCTGACATATGTGGTATACAAAGTTCTGAATGATTTCTTACACAAGTCCGTTTCATGAAGGATTTCATCTCTCATTCATTATCTTGTGTGTATCCTGTTTCCACAGCCTAGTTTCATTACCTTACATTTACTCGGGTTGAAATTTAGTAGTTATTTGTAGAACCATTCTTGTCGGGTTATCTCAAGATAACCTCAAGATAACCATTCGTTCAGTTTGTTTAGGTCATCTTGTGGCCTCATACTATCTTCCTCTGTCTTAATCCTCCTCATAATTTTTGCATCATCAGCAGATAATGAGAGGAACGATTCTATACCCTCTGGGAGATCATTTACATTTATCAGAAACAGTATAGGTCCCAGGACTGAACCCTGCGGGACTCCACTGGTGACGCCTCGCCACTCAGAGACCTCACCCCTCAAAGTGACTCGCTGTCTTCTGTTGCTTAGGTACTCCCTTATCCAATGGAGCACCTTCCCTTTCACTCCTGTCTGCATCTCCAGCTTTGCACTAGGCTCTTGTGTGGTACTGTGTCAAAGGCTTTCTGGCAATCCAAAAATATGCAGTGTGCCCACCCCTCTCTTTCTTGCCTGATTGTTGTTGCCTGGTCGTAGAATTCAATTAATCCTGTGAGGCAGGACTTGCCATCCCTGAAGCCATGCTGATGTTGTGTTACAAAGTTCGCTCTAGACGTTCCACTAACTTTTTTCGCACAATCTTCTCCATTAGCTTGCATGATATGCAAGTTAGGAACACTGGCCTGTAGTTCAGTGCCTCCTGTCTATCACCCTTTTTGAATATCAGGACTAAATTAGCCGTCTTCCAAATTTTTGCCAGTTCACATGTTACCAGTGATTTGTTATATACTATGGAGAGTGGCAGGCACAGTGCTTCTGCTCCTTCCTTTAGTATCCATGGTAGGATTCCATCCGGGCCTATCGCCCTTGTCACATCCAACTCTAGCAGAAGCTTCCTTACATCCCCACTGGTAATCCCAAACTCTTCTAGTGGTGCCTGGTTGACTATTCCTCCTTTTATCTCTGGAACTTCCCCTTGCTCTAATGTGAAGACCTCCTGGAATTTTTTATTCAGTTCCTCGCACACTTCCTTGTTGTTTGTAGTGAATCTATCTGCCCCTATTCTCAATTTCATTACCTGTTCCTTCACTCTTGTTTTTCTCCTGATGTGGCTGTACAGCAATTTAGGTTGAGTCTTTGCCTTTTCTTGCTATGCCATTTTAATTTCATCTTTCTGCCACTCTTCTCACTCTGACATATTCATTCCTGGAGCTCTGGTAACTTTCTCTGCTCTCAAGTGTTCTGTTATTTCTATAGATTCTCCACGTTCTTGTACTTTGTTGCTTTGCTAGCTTACATCTCTCATTAAACCATGAGGTTTCTCGTCTGCATTTCGGTTTGTTTTCTTTTTGGACCGAGACGAACTTGACTGCTGCCTCCTTACACTTCTGCGTGATGCAGTCCATTATGTCTTGGGGCGGCTACTCTTTCCGAAGACTGTAGAGCCGGGGTGGCTACTCTCTCCGAAGACTGTAGAGCCGGGGCGGCTACTCTCTCCGAGGATTGTAGAGCCGGGGCGGCTACTCTCTCCGAGGACTGTAGAGCCGGGGCGGCTACTCACTCTCTCCACTATTTATAACACTCTTGCTATGTAGTTTTGCTATAAACTTGTTCTCTATATTTATTTCCTTTAAGTTCACATGTCGTGTGATCAGGAGCCACTCCACCTCCTTCCCTTTTCCTTTTTCCCTTCTATTATCTAGTATTCCTCAATGAACATGGCCTCTGTTTACCACTCAAGGCAGCTTTGTTTTCACTATTGCTACTACGTCTGGCTCCATCCCCCGTGTTCTCTCATCAAGTTCCGCTGCCTGGGTCGCCACCTACATCATTCTTAAAGGGAACTGATAAAATTGAATAAAAACGTCATGTTCAGATGGAGTCCGGGACGGGCCAGGAGACACGGAGGGGAACCACAGACACACAGATGAGTCACACAGATGGTAGAAACAACTTTTTAGCGTAAGGGAAACGAAGGAATGGAGTTGAGGGTGAGGGCAGAAGCTAATAGTGTCACCGGTGATATAAGGGAGTGCAGGTGGGTGGGGAGAGCCCTCCTCCCCCACCCCCATACCCTCCATTATATAAGGGGGTGTAGGTGAGGCCCCCCTCCAACCCCCCTCCCTGCATTAGACAAACGACAGCTGCCAAGCCCAGACTCCAGATTTAAAAGCTCCACTTAGCAAGCACATGTAGGCGAGTAGACCAAACGCCTCTACAACAGCGTCCGTACTTGCACGCACCAAATTATTAATCAGCGGCAGTTGTGGTGTTCATAGTCAAAAGTTTCCTCCGTTGAGAAATTGACGTAGACGGATTACTGAGGTAAATCTTCACAACTGGCAGAGGAAGCGCTTATAAAAAAGTGTGTCGGCCAATTAGACGAGGAAAAAGGTGTACATTTCTGGAGCACATGTTAGCCAGGTGGTGTCTGGGGGCTGCGGCCAGGGTGATATACTGGCACCAGCTGCCGGCCCCCCCTCGCGCGCACACACGCGCGCACACGAAACACCACACACACACCTCGCGCCCAGCACGCACACACGGCACCACATCACAACACAACACACAACACACACACACACACACACACACACACACCCAACACACCCCACACACACACATCAACACTCACCGCCACCTAGCACAGACACAGCACACACACACGCCACACACACGCACGAACACGTACAATACCTACATATAAACAGATTTGGCTTAAATTACGTCAAGTTAAACACAGTACCTAAGGTAATTTACAAAGGTTGGATTCGAACAGTGGACGTGAGTGAAACATCGTGGAGAAAAGTTCGGAACATCAGTTGAAACAGATGTTGAATTCGATGTTTTTTATACTAATCAGTGTGAGTCGTTTTCTGAGTAAAGTGATTTTCATCATTAGGGCAGTGGCTGACGATTACGTGCGAGTTTTCACCACTGATTGTGAGCTGGCAGCAGCCAGCGACCACGGTCACTCACAAGTGGTGCTCGGGGTGTTGAGCTCTGCTCTTTAGTCCGCCTCTCAACTGTTCAATCAACGATTTTTTTGCTGAATGAGTGAAAGAGGGTGTGAATAAACATCAGAGCAAGAGGTCAGGAGAGGAGGATAGAGGACCCATCCCTCAGGGAATCAGCGTCAACAAGAGGGGAAGTTTGAGGGAGAAGTACAGTGGGAGGAATGGAAAACTATAAGGGAAAGCGCCAATCATGACTATAGGCCGAAGGGTAAGGCAAGGGACTAGGGCTCCGTCCCCATGGGCTCTATGTACGTGCGGTGAAAACCATAAAAAAATTGTTATAGCACTGCTAAGGGGTAAGGAAAAGGATGTGGGATGGGAATGGGGGGGGGAGGAATGGTGCCCAACGGACTTGGACCGTCGGGAATTGAACGCCGACCTCTGGAGCGAGTCCGTCGCTCTACCGTCCAGCCCAAAAATCAGTGGGAACTCTAGGAATATGTCTTCGCCAGGCGTGACTGTCGGTGGCGTCCATAACTGCGCACAACCTACGGCAAAATTCAAAAACATTCAACATTCCAATTTTTATTCAGTAAAGTACCACATATCAAGATAGTTACAACATACAGTTAGATTTACAGATAGAGCATTACATACATACTAAAGCCACTAATACGTACAGCGTTTCGGGCAAGTTTCGGACAGTTTCATTGACACCCTAAGTCGACATGAGTCACAATAGCGTGAGTGATGATATGATGACATGACCACACACCACAAGATGAGGACGACGACGTTGGGTCCTTCCTGGAACCATGATCAACACATCCGACTTTTAGTGGTCCAGAGGACCGAAACGTCGTGGTTATGAATCCACTTCTGGTGTGTTGCTTGCATCCTTCCTCACCCTAATGTACTAAGAAGAGAAGCCAACGTCGTCCATGGGGGCCACGGGGTTAACACAGCAAACCTGACATGACAGGGTTGACCCCATAAAACCATACCTGACAGGGTTGACCCCATCAAAACTTGTAAAATACAGAACAAGTTAGAAGGTATTGACCCACACCGCTTCCTTAAAAGGTGACCTGTATCACACACAAGGGCCAACAGCATCTAGCTCAACAAGCCACGATGTAGGCCAGAAACCGAAGGGTCTTTTTCCACTCTTAGGGTTTATATACCCATGGAACGCCTCCCGCCGAATCCGTAAATGGCCGAGAAAGTACTTCAGATCAAAACCTAGATAAACATAATCGTTAGGGGGTGGCCTTTGACAATCCGACGGCTTCCTGTCCCCGTCAACGCCACTAGAAATTTAGAGGCAAAACCTGCATTTCAATGAGCCAAATTATAGGGATACAAGGAGCTTAAAAGGGTATACAGGAGAGGACAGAGCAGACCCGAGACAGCTGCATCAGGCAAAGGAACAATATATGAGAGTTTGGAGAGAGTTTGAAACAAAGTATAAAAGTGATACAGCATCCAGGGCACGAGACCAACCATTTGCACACACTCACACAAAGAACATAAGACAATAAGAACAAAGGTAACTGCAGAAGGCCTATTGGCCCATCCGAGGCAGCGCCTATTTATACCACCCAATCCCACTCGTATACGTGTCCAACCCTCGCTTGAAACAATCGAGGTATCACACCTCCACAATGTTACGCGGGTAATTGGTTCCACAAATCAAACAACCCCGTTACCGACCAGTTTTAACCCCAAGTCTTTCCTAAATCTAAACTTTACCCAATTTATCCACATGTTTTTGTTCTGTCTTTTTGTTTGATACGTTTAATCACCTATTAATATCCCCTTTGTTATTCCATTCATCCAATTGTAAACTTCTCTCATGTCACCCCTAACTCTTCACCTTTGCCATTTAATTCATTTTAAGCTTTATTAATCTTTCATCATATGAAAAAAGGCACACATAGGGACAAGTAAACACATTTCTAAGTTGGGAATTAACTTTGTCATCCTACGCTGGACACGTTCAAGTGAATTTATATCCAATTTATAATATAGGCGACCAAAACTGACTTCATAACTAAAGGGGCCGACTAGAGCAAGATATAGCTTGAAGAACCACTCAAGGTGTTCTTGTTAATAACGCTTCGATATAAATCCCGTGTCCTATTGCCTTATTACGAACATTCATGCATTGATCCTTTTGTTTTAAAATTCTTACTAATCATAACTCCTAGATCCCTTTTTTTTCCCCCCCCAAGCCGACTTCGCATCTCAACACCATTTAGACGTATTTTTTAACTCTATCATCATTAAACCTAAGGCCTCAAAACTTTTACATTCTTAGCATTAAACTGCATCTAGCCAAAAGCCTCCACAGCTTTTGGCTAGTCTCTCATATCGCTATAATATCTATTACATACCTAAGTATCTCACCGGGTCTTGTTTAGTGATGTTGGTCTGTAATTCATGGCTCCTGGCTTTCTCATGTCATTTTATCTACGTACCTGTCATTGCCACTTTCAAATGTCGAAGTTGCCAAATTTTCTATTGAGGAGTTGGGAGACTATGTCAAATGAGTCCCCACACTATGTGTTACAGCTGTCCTCTTGTAGGCTGTGTCAGGTCCTGTGGTTTTCATTACATCCAGCTCCTCTAATTGTTTATTTACTTCCTCTAGTCTTATTTCTATTTCAAACGGTCTTTCTTCTGACAATCTGTTACATTAAAAGTTGTAGATCTGGAGACAGTTCAGGTTCGATCTTGAAAGCTTCCTGAAAGCTATGAGTTCCTTCACATATTTCCTTATCATTCTTTGTGTGTCCTCCTCCTCTTTTGTATAGCCTGATCACTTATTCATTTAACATCTTCCTCGTCATGTGGCTGTATGTCATGTTTGGGCTGATCCGTGGCCTTTGGGTGCTATATCATTCTCACACTGCTGCTCTCCCAGTTCCTGTACAGTCATTCTCCTCTCTCTTGTATATATGTGCTGTCTCCTTTGTGCTGTGTGTGTGTGTGTGTGTGAGTGTGTGTGTGGTGTGTGTGTGTGTGGTGTGTGTGTGTGTGTGAGGTGTGTTGTGCGTGGCCATGTGTGTGTGTGTGTGTGTGTGTTGTGTGTGTGTGTGTGTGTGTGTGTGTGCTGGCGCGCGATGTATGTGTAGTGGATGGTGTGGTGGGTTGTTGTGTGTGTGTGTGTGTGGTGTTGTGTGTGTGTGCTGCGCGCGCGTGTATGTGTAGTATGTGTGTGTGTGGGTGTTTGTTGGTGTGTGTGTGTGTTGTGTGTGTGTGGTTGGTTGTGGCTAGCGCTCGCTGTGGTGTGTGTGGTGTGTGGTGGTGGTGTGTGTGTGTGGTGTGTGTGTTCGGTGTGTGTGTGTTTTGATGTGTGTGTTTGGTGTGCTGTGTTGTGTGTTGTGTGTTGTGGGTGTGCGTGTGTGTGGGTGTGCACGTTGTGCTGTTCCTGTATTCACCTAGTTGTACTCGCAAGGGTACACACATGTACCTAGTTGTGCCTGGGCAAATGGGTTTGGCTTTGGCTCTTTGGTCCAGCCCCTGCAACATTGTCAATCAACTGATGTAACAGATTCCCTGAGCCTACTGGGCTTCTATCATATATATACATTTGAAACATGTGTATGGAGGCAGCCTCCACCACATCAACTGCCTAATGCCATTCATTTGTTAATTACTCTGACACTGGAAAGTTTCTTTTCTAACGTCTCTGTGGCCTCAATTTGGTTACTCAGTTTCCACCTGTGTCCCCTTGTTCGTGAAACCCCTCGTGGTAAACAGTTTATCCTTTTCAAGCCTGTCAATTCCTCTGCCAGGCATTTGTAGGAGTGGATCATGTCTCCCCTTACTCTTCTGTATTTCAGTGTCGGGAGGTGCTTTTCCACGCTTCTGTCTTCCAGTGTCGTGAGGTGCATTTCACGCAGCCTTTCCTCGTAACTCACGCTTTTTAGTCCTGTGACTAGCCTAGTGGCATACCTCTGAACTTTTTCCAGGCGTCCGTCCTTGTGCTTGGATAAGGTGCGGGCTCCCATGCGGGGCCTCATACTCCAGGGTTGGTCTTTTATATGTGGTATACAATGTTATGAAGGAGTCCTTACACAGGTTTCTTGAAGGCAGTTCTGATGTTAGCCAGCCTCGCATACGCCACCGATGTTAATCTTTTGATGTGAGC
>WNGS01090605.1:0-15479 GCA_020271785.1 Procambarus virginalis
CTCTGCCTGGCAAACACTATCACAACATATTAGGAAAAGAAACCAAAATGGTAGCAATAAACACCAAGGGCACAGGCAAGCATCAGAGTGACAAAATGAAGGAAATGTTAGCCCAAGTTTTGGAGGATATCAGGATGGAGATGCAGGAAATGAAGAATAAAATAAGCAACTGCAAAGTGAGCTGACAGCAGCAAGGGAGGAGATTAAAACCCTCACAGAGGGTTTTAATATTGAGGCTGAGACTCAGATAATCATCCAAAGAGATCATGGAAATAGTACTTGTACATGCGATTGTAAAGCAACATTTGCAAAAATGGTGAAATAGAACTCTGAAACAATGGTCCACATCAAGGTAGGTAGCCTGAAAGCAGCCACCTCACAGGAAGCCAGAACCACTAGTCAGCTGCTGGAAAGAAAAAAGACCAGGGTTAGCTATGGGTATTACAGAGCAGGAAGCTCCAATAGGACAGAATGAAATGATAAGGACAGAACGGCAGTGAATGAAATACTAAAGGGGCTAGAGATGAAAGGGGTTGAACATAACATTGAGAAGTTTTCACGTTAGGCTGATACAACAAGGACAGAGACCGCATGATAAAGATAGTGTTGGCAAACGAGACCACAAAAAGTGGTCTCGTTGGTGTCATGATAAGTGGGAGATTCAAAAAGTTTCCTCCATGTTAGGGATCGACATCATCGTCGGAGTGTGGAGATGCAATTAAAGCACGCGAGTCGGCGCTCCAGTACCTTGGGTATTTGACATTATGTGAGTAGGGCCATCTGTTGGTGGTGGCGTTGGTAGCGATTAAAGACTCTGGTTTCCTGCCGTAGTCAGAAAGAGAGGTCGTGTGGATGACCTGTGGTGGGGTGGATGTTCACGATCAGCGCCATCTAGGTTGTGCTAAAGCATAACGTCACTCCCGGTGAATGAGTGTTACCTCATGGTTTCCCCGGTGTCTGTCCATCTCATTATGATGTTTTTATGTCCACAGAAGTGACGTGTGGAGGTAATGTGGTGAGGAAGACATTTTACTTGGGCAGTACTTGAACCCTTAGCTTGGTCATGAAAGAAGACTAAGTAAACCGCCGTCGATCAAGGCAGTGTGTTAGCTGCTAGTATACGCAGTGTTGGTGACGATCAACATACCCGTGATTGGCTATTAAGGGTTACAGTGATGTGCGAAGTGCTGCTAGCAAGTTGCTAGAGGCTTCTGCTGAGGGGTTAGCTACCCATGTGTGAGTTCGTTTGGTACCCTTGTCAGCAAGTTGCTGAAGCCTCTGCCGTGAGTAGCTGGAGAGCGAAAGGTGGGGTGTAGGCACATCGTGATACAGTGTGGGTGGACTGGCTCGTGTAGAAAGGTGAACTCGCCAGTGTTGTCCAGTATGAGTGGATATGGTACTGGGACGTCATAATCACTAGAGTTGGTGAACACTGCAAACGCATTTGTGTCCTGCGTGAAAGGGACACTATTGTACTTGCGTGTAGAAGTAGTCTATTTATATATTTAATGGCGGAGGTGAATATATTGATGAAGAAAAGCGTGTATTGTTATCCACCTTATATCTTTATGTGCTATACAGCCACTTCTTGAAAAGCCTAATACTGACTTGGGATCGGATACTCTAAAAGAGGTAATATAACAAATAGCCGGTGACTGGTCCTAAGTGGCTGTAACATAACTGGCATCCCCAGTGGGATCCGATTTCTTGTCAAGTATTTGATCGGATTGGTTAAATAGTGCAATCTCGTGTATAGCTCCCCGTTCCGTTTTGTGTTTTGTGTGGTGTAGTGTTGAAAATAGTGCAGTGTTGCATGCTTGGGCTCAACTCTCTGCTCAAGGCATGCTCCTGCTCAACTCAAAAAAGTAAAATATGGAGAAAAAAGACCATCGAAAACTTGTACTACGTGCAGGAATTCCTGAACCAGAAGACTGCCGTCCAAGATTGAAATACCTTGGGAAGCCTCATTAGTGTTGATAAGTGCTTATTTAGGGATCTAAGTGAGTGAGCTGGAGACACGTGTGGAGATCCTCTCGAAGGTCCATAAGCACTTAAAAACCGATGAAAAGCAAGAAAGTGAGGCGCAGAGTAAAAAGGGAAAGTGTCATGGCTTCCACTGAAAAGGAAGTCCAAGGAAGTGATGGTGAGAGTGACACTAGTGAAACTTAACATGAGCCTATTGACTGTGAAAATGCGTGAGTTAGAAATCCATCATGAAATAGAAGAAAAGCTAGAACTAGAAGAAGAAGACAAGAGAAAGCAAGGAGAGAAAGAGAAAGAAAGAAGGAGGAGCAAGGAAGGAAAGAAAGAAGAGAAGAGAGGAGCGAGAAAGAGAAGATAAGGAACGAGAAAGGAGACACGAATTGGAAGTGCTAAGGTTAGGATGTAGGGGGAAATAAGTAGTTTTGATTCAGTGAGGAACATCAAAATGGTTCCTAAGTTTAACGAAAAAAGTCTCAAAGTTCTTTGCTGCTTTTGAGAAGGTAGCAGCATCATTTGAATGGCCGAGGGAAATTGGGCCAATATGATCCAATCCGTTTGACTGGAAAGGCCCAAATCGCATACTCCACGTTGTCGATGGATGACTCCAGTGATTACGACGCTGTCAAGAAGGTGGTGCTAATGGCTTACCAGTTGGTGCCTGAAGCATACAGGCAGAAGTTCGTAATCTAAAGAAGACATCAAAGCACACCTTTACGGAGTTTGCGAGTATTAAAGAACGGCTGTTTCACGAATGGTGCGCTTCTCGGAAGGCAGAGACAAAAGAGCAACTTGAATAGCTCATTCTATTAGAAGACTTTAAAGATTGTCTGTCTGGTGATCTGAAGACATACCTGGAAGAACAGCAAGTAGAAACCATGAGTGCGGCAGCCACTATGGCTGAGGAGTATATTCTTACACATCGGCCTTCTACCAGGTATGTTCCGAGGAGCTACTCAAAACCACCTACGAAGCATTAGCCAGAGGATTAGACCATCCCACGAGGTGCAATAAAATCAACCCCAGGTAATCCTAGAAGAATTAGTCCTAGGAGGGACTTAGTGTGTTGGACCTGCGGGGAGAGAGGGCACATAGCTTTAAGTGTCAAGGCAGAACGAGTAACGACCCGCGTAGGGAGGTTATGCTTGTGAGCTGTATGACACCACCAGTAGCCGCCCTGTCGCTAGAGACGAAGAAAGAGAAACCAGAGTTGTTTGCCCCCTACACTTTGCACGGGTATGTATCGAGTGACGAAACGGGTAAGTCTGTGGTGGTAATCAGAGATAGTGGAGTCGCCCAGTCTCTGATTTTGACAAACTCGTTACCCAAGGAAGTGTCTATTAATGGGAAACAAAAGGTTATATTCGGCGGGTTTCCCTGACATTGTAAGTTGCCCCTTTAGTAAAAGTACATCTCGAGTCATCGTACTTCAGTGGCAAGTGTACATTAGCAGTGGTGGATAATCTTCCAATAGAGGAGAAAGAGGTTATCCTGGTCAACGACTTGGCTCTAGGTTTGGTGCATAACCATCCCCTGGTTGTGGAAGACCGGTATATGATGTGAAACCAGTAGTAGCCGTACAAACTAGATCCCAGGCACAGACACAATTGAAATTAAATACCTTGTTTAACCCTCTACCTACCCTGCAGGTTACTGATAATGCTTCCACGACCTTGCTGGACTCGACTCCCGTACCAGAACACTGGACCCGAAACAACACCTGATAGAAGAACAGAAGAAGACCACGAAGTGCAGGTATTAGCCGGTACTATGGATTCCGCTGCAAAAGGTGACCAGTATTTCTGGAGAAATGAAGTACTGTGTCGGAGGTGCCTACAGAAATATCTCCAGTCTACTGAGGAAGATACACAGGTAGCCGTACCCGCAGTATTCCGGGCCAACTTGTTACTTTCGGCCCTTGCCGGCCGATTTACCGGACACTGCAGGACATCAAAAACCTTTCATCGCCTGGCTAGATGTTTCTTCTGGACGCGGATGAAGAGCGACGTTCGATGATTTTGTAAGTCCTGCCATGGATGCCAGATAGCTGGAAAAGTAAATCAGCCTGTCCCCAAAGCCTCTCTGTCTTATACCCTCTATCAATGAGCCCTCTGAGCACCTCATTTTAGATATAGTAGGCCCGCTTCCGCCATCTACTGCTGGAGTTCAGTATCTGCACACTATTGCGGATCGGGTTAGTAGGTACCCAGAAGCAATCCCCCTGAAGTCAATCACAGCGAATATAATTTTGAAGCATCTTCTCTGGTTCGTTGCATGATATGGTCTTCCTAAGATCATCCAAACGAATCAGGGGACTAATTTTACCTCTCTCTTATTTCGTCAACAGATTGCCGACCTTGAGATACAGCATATTACATCTAGTGCCTACCATCCCGAGTCGCAAAGGGCTTTGGAGAGGTTCCATCAGACACTGAAGAGCATGCTGAGGAAATATTCCTACGAAAGGCAGAGCAAATAGGCTTATGACCTACCATACCGGTTAGATCGGTAAGATCTTTTCCAAACGAATCCATAGGCGTGTTTCTGTTTGAAATGATATATGGTCACGTGGTAAGAGGTCTTATGAAGATAGTAAGGGATCAGTGATTGGACCATGAAAACGACCTAGATGCTGTAGACTGGTTGTCTACTAACAAAGGCAGGTTGTTTTCTGCGTGGCAGATATACAAACGAAACTTGGTGAACTCTGAGGCAGCTACCAAGCAGAGATACGACCAAAGGACAACACCGAAGGATTTCAGGTAGGGGACCTAGTGTTGGTGTGTTCACCCACTGTGACTAAGAGTCTGAGTGGCAGGTTCATTGGTCCTTATCCAGTATTAAAGAAAGTAACCTGTACTAATTACATCCTTAGCACTCCAGATCGAAGGAACAAACAAACGTTAGTCCATATTAATATGATAAAGAAATATCAAGGTCGTGACATTCGCCCAGTAACCATAGTGGCGACAAAAGAGGATGGTCAAAAGGCGATGGAGGATGCTGAAAAGGTATTATGCAACCCAAAGATCTTATATAATTTACAGACAATGTTGAGTCGAGAAACTGAAGGAAACCAACCACCTCTGGTAAGATTAATCCAGCAATATAAGACTATTTTTCGAGGCGCTCTTGGACTAACATCTGTCCTACAGCATGACGTTATCCTGAATGATGGAGTAGACTGATCAAACAACACCCATATCGTCTCAACCCCCGGAAAAAAGAGGTGGTAAAACGCTAGGTGGAATATATGCTGCAGCACCATCTGATAGCCCCGAGCATAAGTCCACGTTCATCCCCGGTTCTGCTAGTGCTCATACCTGGTAAGGAATACAGATTGTGTATTGACTACGGACACATTAATAAGGTCACAGTAGCAGATACCTATCCTTTTCCAAGAGTAGAAGAGTGTCTAGATACCATCGGCAGGCCGCAATACTTAACAAAATTCGATCTATTTAAAGGCTATTGGCAGGTTCCCCTCACGGAACGAGCCAAACCCATTTCAGCGTTTGTGACCCCCAAACGGCCTGTTTGAATGTCAGGTGATGCAGTTTGGGATGAAGAATGCAGCATCCACCTTCCAGAGGATGATGGGTATGTTAAGACATCGTCTACATCGACGATGTCTTAATCCATGATTCAAGTTGGGAAGACCACCTACGTCATCTAGAAGAATTCTTTATGGCCATGCAACATGCTTGGTTAGTAGTCAACCTAAATAAATCTGAGTTCGCTAAAACCTCCGTTATCTTTCTAGGACACCCCCCTCCCCGCTCGGCTCGTTGCTGCCATGAGCGGGGCTTAGTGGGCGGCTGCCGGAGTGTGATGCTCCTTGGGACAGTCCTCTGTCCTTTTCTAGCCTTGTGCTCCTGCTGCCGTCCTCTCCAATTATGCCGAGCACCTTTTCCTTTTCCTTCTGTTTCGTTTTTCTCCCCCTCTTCTCCTATCTGCTTGTCGTTTCCTGCCGACCTTTTGCTTGTTTTGGATCTTTCTTTGGACTTCTATTTTGACGCCCGGGTGCTTGAGGAGGCATACTCTTACACCCGTAGAACTGTAGTACCCAACGTCGAGTGCGAGGGGAACCTTTTATTGTCAATCCCCCTTCCGTCACTGAACCCGATCTCGACGGACTGTCGGTTCTTAAGGTGGCGTTTGTGGGGTGTATACTCACGACGCACCCCTAGGGGGGGCCCTGGCATGATCGGCGATAGCTTCTTGTCGGGTGTCCTGCCTCTAATTGTGGCTCCATGGTGGGTGTGGGGGCACATTCGTGAATGAATGTTTTTTCTCGTAGCGATGATAAACCTTGTTTCCACTGTTTCTGCTTTACCTTCTCAGGCTCGTGGGGTGGGCGACCAAGCCCCCGAGTTGGTCCGTGTTGGAAGACGGGGCTCTGTAGCCTCCGCTGCATTGGGCCCCGACCTTGCTCCTCCTTTGGCCTCTCTGACTCCTCCCCTTGGCTCCCGTCCCTCCTCTGTGGTTGGGTTGAGCCCCAGGCCCCCGGTGGTGACTACCTCGTCCCCTGGCGCGGCTCCATCTCTCGTTGTAACTACTGCGCCTTTTAACCCCTCTCTCTCTAGGGGTTCTCACCGCCATCCTCGTCTCGGCCGCCCTCGCTCGATTCCTTCCCATTCTGATACCTATCAAGCCTTGTTTGGTCCCGCTTCGTGGGTCAAATATTTTGATCTCCTCCTTCTTGATTCTGCGCCTCCTGACGATTTCTCCCTCCATCGACATCTCGTTGATTCCGTGGATGCCTCTGTTACCTTCAACCCCACTCACCTCGGTACACGTGTCGTCGCTGCTCCTTCTCAGGATGCTGCTTCCCGCTTGGCTGCCTTATCCTGCCTTGGCGAGACCCCTGTTCGGGTCTCTAAGAACGCTCAGTTGAATGCCAGTGTTGGCACTATTCTGCTCCCGCCCCATGTTGCGACCGGTGTTCGGGATCTGCGAGACTGCCACGACGATATTCGACATATCCTTGCTCCCCAGGGCCATTCTATTCTCCAGGTGGACACGATTACTCGTCCCCCTCGTGGTAGTCGCCGTCAACCCCTTTGGGTTGTGAAGATTATCTTTGATGGTAGGACCCTTCCACCCTCTGTCATTCTTGCTGGTGTCAGGTGCTCTGTCCAGGAGTACATTCCTTCTCCTCGGCTCTGTAACAAGTGCTGGAGGTTTGGGCATGGTGCTCTCTGCTGCTCTGGGACTCTCTCTCTCTGTCCTTTGTGTACTCACCTAGTTGTGCTTGTGGGGGTTGAGCTCTGGCTCTTTTGTCCCGCCTCTCAACCGTCAATCAACAGGTGTACAGTTTCCTGAGCCTAATGGGCTCTATCATATCTACACTTGAAACTGTGTATGGAGTCAGCCTCCACCACATCGCTTCCTAATGCATTCCATTTGTCAACCACTCTGACACTAAAAAAGTTCTTTCTAATATGTGGCTCATTTGGGCACTCAGTTTCCACCTGTGTCCCCTAGTGCGTGTGCCCCTTGTGTTAAACAGCCTGTCTCTATCAACCCTGTCGATTCCCCTGAGAATCTTGAATGTGGTGATCATGTCCCCCCTAACTCTTCTGTCTTCCAACGAAGTGAGGTTTAATTCCTGCAGTCGCTCCTCGTAGCTCATACCTCTCAGCTCGGGTACTAGTCTGGTGGCAAACCTTTGAACCTTTTCCAGTTTAGTCTTATGCTTGACTAGATAGGGACTCCATGCTGGAGCCGCATACTCCAGGATTGGTCTGACATATGTGGTATATAATGTTCTGAAAGATTCCTTACACAAGTTTCTAAAGGCCGTTCTTATGTTAGCCAACCTGGCATATGCTGCTGATGTTATCCTCTTGATATGAGCTTCAGGGGACAGGTCTGGCGTGATATCAACCCCCAGGTCTTTCTCTCTCTCTGACTCTTGAAGTATTTCATCTCCCAAATGATACCTTGTATCTGGTCTCCTGCTTCCTACCCCTATCTTCATTACATTACATTTGCTTGGGTTAAACTCTAACAGCCATTTGTTCGACCATTCCTGCAGCTTGTCCAGGTCTTCTTGAAGTCTCAAGCTGTCCTCCTCTGTCTTAATCCTTCTCATAATTTTGGCGTCGTCAGCAAACATTGAGAGGAATGAGTCTATACCCTCTGGGAGATCATTTACGTATATCAGAAACAGGATAGGTCCAAGTACAGAGCCCTGTGGGACTCCACTGGTGACTTCACGCCAGTCTGAGGTCTCACCCCTCACTGTAACTCTCTGCTTCCTATTGCTTAGGTACTCCCTTATCCACTGGAGCGCCCTACCTGTTACTCCTGCCTGTTTCTCCAGCTTATGCATCAACCTTTTATGGGGTACTGTGTCAAAGGCTTTCCGACAGTCCAAAAAATGCAGTCCGCCCACCCTTCTCTTTCTTGCTTAATTCTTGTCACCTGATCGTAGAATTCTATCAAGCCTGTAAGGCAAGATTTACCCTCCCTGAACCCATGTTGATGGGTTGTCACGAAGTCTCTTCTCTCTAGATGTGTTACTAGGTTTTTTCTCACAATCTTCTCCATCACCTTGCATGGTATACAAGTTAAGGACACTGGCCTGTAGTTCAGTGCCTCTTGTCTGTCACCCTTTTTGTATATTGGTACTACATTAGCAGTCTTCCATATTTCTGGTAGGTCTCCTGTTTCCAGTGACTTACTATACACTATGGAGAGTGGTAAGCAAAGTGCTCCTGCACACTCTTTCAATACCCATGGCGAGATTCCATCCGGCCCAACAGCTTTTCTCACATCCAGCTCCAATAGGTGCTTTTTGACTTCATCTCTTGTAATTTCGAACCTATCCAAGGCCACCTGTGTGGTGGCGAAGGTCACTCTAAGTCGGAGTGCACTTCTACCCAGGCTCGCTGCCTCAACTGCGGTGAGGCCCATCCAACCTTCTCCCGTGCGTGTGTCCATTACAAGCTTGAGGCAGGCGTCCTCAACTTGAAGCACCGGGAGCGTTTATCTTTTCCTGAGGCGAGGCGCCAGGTTGCCAGCTCCCGCCTTATGCTAATATCTCTTATGCTCGTGTGTTGCGCTCTTCTTCTCCTCATCCTTCCCACCTTCCTCAGACTCACAACCGTTTCCGGGCCTTGGACCCTGATACGCCCACTGCCCCCTCATCTGTTCCTTTGAGTCCTGTCCCGACGGGTCTCCCTCCTGGTCCTCTGTCTGGAGTTCCCCTTCTTTCTACCCGGTCTGTCGTGTCTCCTGTGTCTTCTTGCTCATCTCCCTCCGATCCTCCTTCCCATCCTTCTCCTCCATCTATTGACTCTCCCCGCCGCCTGTCGGTGCAGGCAGATGTCCGTCGCTCTCCTAACGGCCGTAGTGTGTGCTCTCGTTCGGCTTCTCCTGTTGAGACACTGGAATCCGTTGCCCGGTACGTAGTTGCTGGGACACCGGTCTCTTTAAGTCAGAAGCGTAAGCCTGGCTCCTCTCCTTCCTCCTCCCCGGCGGGTAAGAAGGCTTCACTTTCTTCCTCAGCCCCTACTACTGGCTCTATTGCTCCTTCCCTTCCCATTTCAGTGGTTGCCCCCTGTTCCTGCTATGGAGGTTTCTTTGGCCCCTGCTTCCCTTTCGGTTGCTGCCCTTGCTGCGGTGCGCTCCCCTCTTTCTACTCCCCCTCTTCCTGCTGCTGTCTTTGACTGCTCCTCTCCGTTGTCTCCTCCTCCTCCTCCTCCAGACAACGCCCGCCTGTCATGTTCACAGAAAATGGTACCATCCGTTTTCTTTGTGCGGCGGCTGGACGCCACTAGAGAAGGTAAACAGCACACAGGACGCCTGCCAAGCTTGGGAGCTACTCTATCATGTAATCGTTTATTATTATTAAAGTCAGTAACCAGGAATGACTTTACATCAACCTTACTACCAAGACTATCTCAGCTATACACAGACACCACACTGGCGACGAAGATGAACTGGGAACGCAGGTATTTTGTTCAACAAAACACAAGGAAGGAGCATGCTGTCTCGCCCAGAGGAGGAAGGAGAATTAGCTGTCTGTGAGCACCATACCCGATGCTGTATGCAACCCCATGCTGTGTGCTGACTGTTGCTGTGTGCTGATCGTTGCTGTGTGCTGGCCGTTGCTGTGTGCTGGCCAATGCTGTGTGCTACCCAAGCTGTGCTGATTGTTGCTGTGAGAGGAATCTGCCGACGCTGTGTACGAAACGACGCTTTGATGCAGTGTACAAAACCCGATGTTTTGGTTACGAAACGACGCTTCGTGCTACAAAATTCTTCACGCTGTGAACCTACTGCTGCCTACTGCTGCCAACTGCTGCCTCCTGCTGCCTACTGCTGCCAACTGCTGCCAATTGCTGTACCAACTGCTAACAACTGCTGTGTTGCTGTGAGTAGGAACAACACATGTACACAAGGGCTAGGTAAGAAGTCAGTTGCTGCTGTGTTGTGCACTGTTGTGAACTTTTGCATTAAAATGCTTGTGTGCTTTGCAAAATTAAAGTAATTACAGTGAATTCTTGAATAACATATACAGTGCAGTAAGTGTTATATATTCTGAGGAACATTTAAGTGATAAGTTTAAATTTATTCAGTAAAAATGGCAAATATACCTCAGTTTCCTGCATTTGATCCTGACTGTGACCAGACAAACCTGTCACAGAGGTGGGTCAAATGGCTTAAAAGGTTTGAAAATTTGTTGATAGTTTCTGACATCAAAAGTGCTGAAAGAAAGCGTGCCTTTCTGCTTCACTATGCAGGTGATAGAGTTTGTGATATCTTTGATACACTGAAAGATACTGGTGGTGCCAAAGATTATGACACTGCCAAGGCCAAATTAACTGAGCATTTCAAACCAAGGCAAAATACTGCTATGGAAATTATGCATTTCAGGAGAGCAAAACAACTCTCTAATGAAACTGTTGATCAATACCATACACGTCTGCAGGGTTTAGCAACCCATTGTGAGTTTGCTGATGTTGACAAAGAAATCAAACAGCAAATAATTGAAACATGCACATCTACACGTCTTCGTCGAAGAGCTCTAGAACTTGTTGATGATGAAAGTTCTCTTACCAAGATACTGGATATGGCTCGTCGAATGGAAGATGCTGCACGTGATGCTCGTGCCATGGAGTGCAGTGCCAACAACGGTTCTGCCACTGTTACTAACAGTCATGAAGTATGTAAGGTTCAGGGAGTACACCATGATCATAGAAGATATCATGCCAAACCTAACATTAAATTGAGCCGAGAACCACATCACAACTGGAGTCATGGAACAAGACTCAAGCAGTCACAACGACTCACATCAGAGGTTGTCAACAATAAATGTTACAATTGTGGAGGAGACTACCCACACCAAGATAATGTTTGTCCTGCACAAGGTAAGAAGTGCTATGAGTGTAGAAAACTAAATCATTTTGGTGCTATGTGTCGTTCCGCACTAAAGAAACCACAATCAATAAATAAAAGCAATGTACGAGGATCAAGTCATAGGAGTCGAGGTGGCAAACACAATATTGCACCTCAAATCAAGAATGTTAATAATATACAAGACAACATTTCATTACAACCAGTCTCAGATGACAGTGAATGTGATTATATTTGTGGAGTACAAGCAATCACAGAATGGAATGATCTTCCAAACAACCCAGAGACTATAGTATACATTGCTGGCATTTGTCTCAAAATTCTCATTGACACTGGATCAAACATTGACACCATTGCTGAGTGCCACTATGAAAAATTTAAAAAACAGTTCCCAAAGCTTGAAAACTATAATGGCAAAGCCACTGCCTATGCTTCAAAGGTAGCCTTACCAGTGATTGGAACTTTCACTGCAGAGATTAAGTCAAAGAATGCAATGCTCATTACTACATTCCATGTTGTTAGGAATGCAAAGGAGTCTTTACTCAGTTACAAGACTTCAACCAAATTGGGGCTACTTCAGCTTTCTAATGCTGTAGCAGTGGAATCTGCAAACAATGTTGATGCTATTGTTGCTGAATTTTCTGATCGGTTTAAATCCATAGGTTGTTATACTGATAGCAAGGTACATCTGCATATCAACCCAGATGTAATTCCAGTTGCCCAACCACATCGCCGACAACCATTCCATACTCGCAAGAAAGTCGATGCCGAACTGGATAGGCTGATAGAACTAGATATCATTGAACCGGTAACAGGCCCAACACCATGGGTAAGCCCAATTGTCACTCCACCAAAGCCGAAGAATCCAGATGAGATACGCATTTGTGTAGACATGCGTGTTCCCAACAAGGCAATAATGCGTGAACGCCATCCTACACCCACTGTAGATGATATGATATACCGCTTGAATGGTGCAACTGTATTCAGCAAGTTAGATTTAAACAAGGGCTATCATCAGCTTGAACTTGATGATGAGAGTCGATTCATCACAACGTTTACGACACATCGAGGTCTGTATAGGTACAAGCGCCTGAGTTTTGGTATTAACAGTGCTGCTGAAGTATTCCAGCACATCATCAGCCAGGTATTGCAAGATATACCTAATGCTGACAACATGTCTGATGACATCATTGTTTATGGCCGTACCCAAGCTGAACACGACAAAGCTCTTCGTGCAACATTGCAACGCTTACGAGAAAAGAATTTGACGCTAAGCCGAGCAAAGTGTGAGTTCAATCAACATAAATTGAATTCTTTGGACATGTACTTAGTGACAAAGGTCTATCTCCAGATCCTAAGAAAGTTGCAGATATCAAGAATGCTGCACCTCCTTCAACATCCACTGAAGTACATAGTTTTCTGGGAATGGCAAACTACTGTTCTCGCTTCATTCCAGATTTTGCTACCATTACGAAGCCTCTACGTGAGCTCCTGAAGAAAAATGCATCATGGTACTGGAGCGATGTCGAGCAAAATGCATTTGATGCTGTGAAAGATGCACTAGTAGAAAATGCGACTGCTGCATACTTTGATCCATCAATGGACACTGAGTTAACGGTGGATGCTAGTCCTGTTGGTTTAGGTGCTGTGTTAGCCCAACACAAACCTGGTCAACCAGATTCAAGAGTAGTAATTGCCTACGCCAGCCGTTCTCTCACAGATGTTGAGCAACGATACAGTCAGACAGAGAAGGAAGCTCTTGCTCTTGTATGGGGCTGTGAACACTTCAATGTGTATCTGCTTGGTGCACCCTTTACCACGATAGTCACTGACCACAAACCGTTGGAGACCATCTTCAATAATCCAAAGTCCAAACCACCAGCTCGCATTGAGAGATGGGCTCTTCGTCTGCAACCATACAACTTTACGGTGAAATACAAGCCAGGTGCAGGCAATCCCGCTGATTACATCAGTCGACATCCTGCCAACAGTTTCACCATCACCAAGCATCAGCAAGTTGCCGAGGAATATGTACACTCTGTAACCTGTGATGCAGTCCCTAAGGCTCTCACTCTTGATGAAATCCGTACTGCAACCCTAGAGGACCCAACTCTGCAAGCAACAGTGGATGCATTGACTAAGAAAAAGTTTCCACGCATCCCACCCTCAGGAGTTGACCAAGATGCATTCAAAGCACTTGAACGCATCCAGACAGAATTAAGTGTTACGCAACAACGCGACACCGTGCTGCGAGGTACTCGTATCGTCATTCCAGCTGTTCTCCAGCAACGTGCTCTGAAGCTTGCACATCAAGGACACCAAGGTCTTGTAAGGACCAAACAGCTGCTACGAGAAAAGGTGTGGTTTCCTGGCATTGATCGTCAAGCTAAGGACATGCATGATGCCTGTGTCCCTTGCCAAGCTGCAGTGGATACTTCAAGACCAACACCTCTACAACCTTCACCACTACCTGCTGCACCATGGATGGAAGTATCGATGGATTCTGTGGACCGCTACCAACTGGAGAGTACTTGATGGTAGTCATTGATGATCACTCACGTTATCCAGAAGTAGAAATCATCACTTCCACATCTGCAAAGGCTGTCATCCCGAAACTCGACAAGATCTTTTCAAACTTTGGCATTCCTGAAGTTGTCAAGACGGACAATGGACCGCCATTTAATGGACAAGACTTTGTCAACTTTGCTGAGCATATTGGATTCAAACACCGCCGTGTGATGCCACTACATCCTCAAGCAAATGGAGAAGTAGAGAGATTCATGCAACCTCTCATGAAAGCTGTACGCTGTGCTCATGCCGAAGGACGATCCTGGAAACAAGCTATGTATGCTTTTCTCAGGAACTACCGTGCAACACCGCATGGAACACTGGGCAAGTCGCCTGGCGAACTTTTATTTGGACGTCCTATGAGAATCGCACTACCTGTCATGCCAGCCAAGGTAACGGATAAACGTCTCGCTCAGAAGGATGCACTAGCCAAGGGCAAAATGAAAATTGCTCATGATCAACGTGCAAAGGAACAATTCATAAAGGTTGGAGATACTGTTCTCGTTAAAAAGAAAAAAGAGGGAAAGCTAGATATGCCGTATGATACAAAACCATATAAAGTGATTAGTGTAAAAGGAACTATGGTAACAGCGAGTAATAGAGATCATAGTATAACACGTAATATGGCTTATTTCAAAGTGATTCCAAATAGTGTAGAAAATGATGAAGTGCAAAGTCGTGCAAAAGAAAAAGAAAAATGAGTTATAACTCGATAAACAATTCATCGAGGGATATTTTTGTATTTAAGGACTCTCGTCCAAACGTCATGTTAAACGCCCTACACGATATGATGATTAATTGTGTTCCTATGTAATGCAAAGTATTTACTTGTTATGCTGAACTAAATTTAATATTGTTTGAATAATGCAGATCTCTCATTCAATATTTTGTAACTTTGTATTACAGTTTCTTTCATGTTTGTTTAACATTGCATATGTATTTAACATTGAAATCCTTTGTGGTAAAGATTGTTTAAATTCTTTGTGTGTTTAATTAATGTTAAATGTATGCAATATCTCTTGATATGTTAATAACTTACTTTGTGTCAATAACTTTGCTTTGTGCTACAAGCATGGTAGACATCCTGTATTCATTCTTTTTAAAGAAAAGGAGGGATGTCATGTTCACAGAAAATGGTACCATCCGTTTTCTATGTGCGGCGGCTGGACGCCACTAGAGAGGTAAACAGCACACAGGACGCCTGCCAAGCTTGGGAGCTACTCTATCATGTAATCGTTTATTATTATTAAAGTCAGTAACCAGGAATGACTTTACATCAACCTTACTACCAAGACTATCTCAGATACACAGACACCACACCGCAACCCCTGGTCTGTTCTCCGCTTCGTTCCCTCCATTTGCTCAGTTTACCATGCCCCCCTAACCCTGATCTTTGCTGACCCTGATCCGACCCTGATATTCTTTAACGTGCGTGTTGTCTTTTGCCTTGTTTCTTCCTTGTTCCTGTTGTTGTCCTTCTCTTCTCGTCGATGTCTCTTCTTCAATGGAACGTTCGAGGTTATTACGCCAATTTCCTCGAACTCCAACTTCTGATTTCACGGTTT
>WNGS01090607.1:8530-33457 GCA_020271785.1 Procambarus virginalis
AGCTGGCTTGTTAATTTGGAAACAGCGTCGCTCTCTGCCTGCTTGGTTCCTGGGTAGTCACTACTCTCTGAACTTTCTAGTCAGGCGCACGTCTGTCGCTCTGGTCCGGGTTTAGTGGCCTTATTTGTGTAAATTGACTGCTAGCATATTTAATGTTAAGCAGTAGTGTTTACCATAGATCATTTGTACCGTTTTACATCATTTATAGCAGGTGGTAGGTGCTTTTATACGTATTATTGAGGTGGGTACCTAAGGATCTTAAGAGATTCCATTGTGCTGTGTATGATACTGATTCCTCAACCTCCTTTGTTAATGGTTGTGACACCACCAACATGTATTGGTATTATCAGCATAATAGGCGCTAGTGTCCCACTGCGCCAGGATAAAGCCTGTGTCAGCTAGTGATGAGTGTATGCAGTTTTGAGGCCTGTTGATGATCATGCAAAGCTTTAAGAAGCTGGATAAAGTATTAGAATGTGAGTTATAGTGATTGTAGTTTTCTTATGGTGTTATGTGACTTGTTATATGCCCAGTAAACTGGAATATTTTGTGCTAGGCTTTTGAATCCCCTAGACACCAATTGATATTTGGCCAGGCAATGCTTTCCAGAGATGCTGGAGGTTGACTCCCCAATAATATTATATGGGGGGGCCATAACATTAAATGGGAACCTGTTCAGGATCATTATGATGTAACTCCTGTGTTCAGGACCATTATTGTTGTAATCCTAGTGTTCATGATTAATAATTGTTTATGACACAGTTAGACTGATCCATGCTCATTTTCTAGTTTGTTGTGCCTTTGAAGTGAATGTTCCGGTATCATATGTAGAAGATGTTTTGATGACTTGTGTGTCTATGTATGATTCAGCTTGCAGTCGTATGTGAACCTAGTTATATTGCACTTGCAACGCTGTACGACAGAGGTAAGTGTTCCATTTTTGCGTGTCTGTGGGGCATGCTAGTCTAGTACATAAGAACATAAGAATAAAGGTAACTGCAGAAGGCATATTAGCCCATACGAGGCAGCTCCTATCTATATCCACCCAATCCCACTAATATATACATGTCCAACCCACGCTTGAATCAATCGAGGGACCCCACCTCCACCACGTTAATCGGTAATTGGTTCCACAATCAATAACCCTGTTACCGAACCAGTATTTACCCAAGTCTTTCCTAAATCTAAACTTATCCAATTTATACCCATTGTTTCGTGTTCTGTCTTGTGTTGATACTTTTAATACCCTATTAATATCCCCTTTGTTATATCCATTCATCCACTTGTAAACCTCTATCATGTCACCCCTACTCTTCGCCTTTCCAGTGAATGCAAGTTAAGCTTTGTTAATCTTTCTTCATATGAAAGATTTCTAATTTGGGGAATTAACTTAGTCATCCTATGCTGGACACGTTCAAGTGAATTTATATCCATTCTATAGTATGGCGACCAAAACTGAACTGCATAATCTAAATGGGGCCTAACCAGAGCAAGATATAGCTGAAGAACATCACCAGGTGTCTTGTTACTAACGCTTCGATTAATAAATCCCAGTGTCCTATTTGCCTTATTACGAACATTCAGGCATTGATCCTTTTGTTTTAAATTCTTACTAATCATAACTCCCAGATCCCTTTCGCAATCCGACTTCGCAATCTCAACACCATCAAGCTCGTATCTTGTAACTCTATCATCATTACCTAGCCTCAGAACTTTACATTTATTAGCATTAAACTGCATCTGCTAATCTTTTGACCATTTCAAAACCCTATTTAGATCAACTTGAAGTGATAGTGAGTCTTCTTCCGTGTTAATTTCCATACCGATTTTTGTATCATCTGCAAATTTGCAGATATTGCTACTCAAACCTGAATCTAAATCATTTATATATATTATAAACAACAGAGGTCCCAGGACAGAGCCTTGAGGCACTCCACTAACAACATTATCCCACTCTGACTTAACCCCATTTATACTAACTCTCTGTTTCCTTTGGAATAGCCATGCCCTAATCCAACTTAATATAGCACCCCCAATACCATGAGCCTCTATTTTTTTTAATCAGTCTTTCATGTGGCACTGTATCAAAAGGTTTGCTAAAGTCAAGGTAAACAACATCACAATCCTTACCACTATCAACTGCCTCAACTATGCTGGAATAATAAGATAGCAAATTTGTTCAACATGAACGGCCATTTGTAAAACCATGTTGCGACTCATTTATTAATTTATGTTTTTCAAGATGAAGACGAATTGTATTTGCAATTATCGATTCAAGTAACTTTCCTACAATAGACGTTAGGCTAATTGGCCGATAGTTTGACGCAAGTGATCTATCTTCTTTCTTAAAAATTGGTACCACATTAGCTACCTTCCACGAATTTTGCAGAATCCATCAGTGGATATGATTAAGACCTTTACTAAATCAGTGTTGATTTGTATAGGAAAAACCCTAGAGTTAGAGGTGGCACCCAGAATGACTAAAGCTAAATTATTGTGAATTATTTTCTGGCATCTAGTAGAAGATGGCATGTTGAGCAATGAGGTATTAGAGGAATACTCTGACGAAGTTGAGAGTATTGCTAGACTGAGAAGGCAGGCGTTAGAACTTCAGCTAAGGCAGTTTGAACTAGAGAGGTTTAAGTGTGTAGGAGAAACTAAGCCAAGAGAAGCCGAGTTAGAGTTAGTTAGACTCAAAGGAAACTATGCACAAGGAAATAGAGTTAGAAACAGTTAGGATTAAACAGCAGATGGCTGAGGCGCAGATTAGGCTTGAGGAGAAAAATCTGGAAGCTGCAGCTGCTGCTAGTAGTAAGGGTTCTATGGGAAGTTCAAGTTGTAGTCACAGTAGTGGACTTCATTTCCCTAACGGGGTTGAATGACCGAAATTTGATGAGAAGGACCCCGAATTGTTTTTCTTGCATTTTTCAAAGTTAGCTACTAGTTTGAAATGGCCAAAGGAGTCTTGGGTGACCGTTATGCAAGGTCAGTTGCGTGGAAAGGCACAAGAGATTGTTGCCTCGCTCTTTTTCGAAGACAGCTTTCACTACCCCACAGTTAAAAAGAGGATCTTGCAAGCGTATGAACTCAATGCAGATGTACTAAGACAAAAGTTTAGAGGTCTCAAGCGTGCACCTGATCAGAGAGTTACAGATTTTGCTCGAGTAGAAGAGTCAATCTTTGACAGGTGGCTTAGTAGAAATAATACTCATGATTTTTTGTCCCTTAAACAGTTCATCCTAGTAGATGAACTCTTGTCTTGTTTGCCTGTAAAGCTGACCATGGTACTAGCCACAGGTAAACGTTCATACAAGGATGCTCATGATTTAGCTATGTTGACAGATGAACATGAGACGATAAATAAGATACCGTACAATAACTATCATATGGCGCCTAAAGCATTCACTTCTAGGCAGGATAATTCTGAGAAGGCAAAGAGTAGTCATTATGATGCTAAATCTACTCTTGCAGCCAAGTCAGACCATGCATCTAGTAAATCTAAGGGTACTGTTAACCCTAGTAGAGCCACATCAGGTTCGACAAGTTCGGCTGATGTAAAACAATGCAATTATTGCCACAAGAAAAGACATGTTGTCCGTCATTGTTTCAGGTAACATCCGGAATTACGACCAAACGCCATGGTGGTGAGTAAAACAAGGCAAGGTCATAATTCCGAGACATTGTGTAAGGGTAAGCCACGGTGGCTTGCTGGCTTTTACCCTTTTATGCTAAAATTCATGCTAAAATGGTTGGAGTTATAGACAAGCGGGTTCCCGTAGTTATGATTAGGGTCACTGGTGCGTTGTTAACGTTAATTACTTCTAGTATGTTGTTCAAGGTCAAGAAGGTTGATCTGGACGAAGTAATGCTTATATAGGGTATAGTTGGGGTAGTGCAACGTGTTCCCCTTATGCAAGTATACTTCAAATCCCCCTGTATTCCTGGACTATGTATTGTAGGTGTGTGCGATACCTTACCTATACCTGGTGTCGAAATAATTCTAGGAAATGACATTGCTGACACCTTGATAAACAGTCATCTCCCGATATTGTTCAGTGACCCTGGCAGATCTCTCAGAAACGAGTGAGATTGCTCCTGGAGTGTATCCAGCCTGCGCAGTCACCAGATTCCAAGTCGCCAAGTCCCATAATGATGTTTCCAACCCTACAACCGGATGGTTTGCTGGAAAATCTTCAACGTTAGAACCCGAAATCAACTTGGCAGACACTTTTAGAGCTCGTTTGGATGAGGTTAGTGCAGTTGAGGGAGTTGTGCCATGTAATGAAGTTGTACCTCGTGTTACTACCTCTCCCCCTTTTTTTATATAAAATCCCACACTTTAGCCCAACTTCAACAGAGTGACCCTAGTTTTCATGCATTTTTTTCTGAAGCTGTAAGGAGGAGGATGCTTTGGCAGATGATGTTGGATATTTCCTCCGAGATCAGATGCTGATGAGACGATGGAGATCTAAGTTATCTCCCTCTTCAGAGGACTGTGAGAGTGTTACCCAGCTTGTGGTCCCCAAAGCATACCGTGAACAAGTTCTCTCAGCTGCCCACAACGATCCATTAAATGGTCACCAAGGGATCAGTTGAATGTTGATTCAGGTAACTAAGTATTTCTATTGGCCCAGTCTTAAGAAGGATATTGGCAAACACTGTAGACAGTGTGTAACCTGTCAAATGGCGGAGTAAACCTAATCAAAGTGTACCGCCCCTGCGCAGCCAATTGTAATTCCAAGTGAATCTTTTTCCCACATCATTATCGATTGCGTAGGCCCTTTGAATCGGACCAAGTCAGGTCACGTATTTTTGATAACCTTAATGTGCTCCACATCCAAGTTCCCAGAAGCTTACCCTGTACGTAATATTAGAGCAAAGACAGCCGTCCATCATTTCGTAAAGTTTTGTACCTTGTTTGTACTTCCTCGGGTGATTCAGTCGGACAAGGGTAGTAACTTCCGTTCAGTAGAGTTCCAACGTTTCTGTGTGAAGTACAATATAGAACATCGTGTGTCCAGTACTTATCATCCACAGAGTCAAGATGTCTTGGAGAGATTTCACCACACCATGAAGCAGATGTTACAGACTGTTGGTGAAGACTTCAGACGATATTGGGATGAGGAATTACCCTATATATTATCTGCAGCTCGTAATGGGTTGCAGCATTTGTTGGGGTGTTCTCCTTCCAATTAGTTTTCGGATATCAAATGAGAGGCCCCATCCAGTTGCTGCGTGAAAGGATGATGGGGAAATGTTTCTCTCCCTGATGGAAGTCGGTTGTTGAGTGAGATCCAATCCAAGTTGAAGAAATACCAAGACGTGGCGAGTGAGCATCTGAAGAAATCGCAACTTAAGATGAAACAACACCATGACAAAAAGTTCAGGGTGAAGTTGAGATGTTTCCAGTCAGGTGATCTTGTTCTTGTTTTGAAATCTAGAGTGAAGTCTGCTTTAGCTCATCATTTTGAAGATCCTTTTGAAGTTGTTTGCAGACGCTCTGAGTTAACTTATAAAATTAAAAGTCTGCAGGACCCTTCCAAAGTTTTAGTAGTGCACATTAACAGGTTGAAAGCATTTCAAGGCTCCAGGCCAGAGTCATGTGTGGTACAGGACACAGTCACCCCTGAGAACCATATAACTGATAACTTGTCTAATCCTACACTTTGTTGTTCTAGCTTTGAGGAGATGTTGGGAAACTTGGATGAGGAGAAACAGGGAGAGTTAAGAACCTTACTACACCAGTTTTCTAATCTATTTGGAGAAGTGCCTACTAAGCCCCATGTCATTAGCCACGATATTCAGCTCACAGACACCGCCACTATTCGCATGCATCCATATAGAGTATCACCAGAAAAAAGAGAGGGAAGTGAAGTTCCTCCTGGAACATGGTCTAGTTCAATCAAAAGCTAGAAACTTCTAGCTTTTGATTGAAGTTCAATCAAAACCTAGAAACTTCACTAGCTCGACAGGTCGAGCTAGTGAAGTTTCAGCTTTTATAACACCTGATGGTTTTTTCCAGTATAATGTTATGTCTTTTGGTCTTTAGAATGCTCCAGCTACTTTCCAGTGGTTGATGAATTTGCTGTTGCAGGATATTCCCAATTGCCGTGCAAATTTAGATGACTTTGTTTTGTTCAGTGATTATTGGTAAGACCATTTACAGGGTTCAAAATTGTTGTTTGCCAAGTTGCAGGAGGTCAATCTTACTGTTAACCCTCAGAAATGTAACTTTGCCAGAGGTACAATTGTCAATCTAGGGAACGAGGTTGGTCAAGGTAGTGTGATGCCTATATCTGATGAAGTTAATGCCATTTTTATTATCCTATCTTGACTAACAAGAATCAGGTCCAGCGATTTTCCGTGGTAGCGAGCATTGTCTTGAGTCACACAGTGGTGAAGTGGGAATGTTAATTAATGGTGGAGAACACTGTTTTGTTGACATAGCGGTTTTGTTGGACCATTAGTGGTGGTGATCATTGTCTTGTGCGACACAGTTGTTTAGTTAGAATATTCGTGGTAGTAAACATTGTCTTCTTTGATACAGTAGTTTAGTTTGAATATTAGTTTTAGTGACTATTGTCTTTTGTGACACAGTGGTGTAATTGGAACATAAATGATCGTGAACATTGTGTTGTGTCATAAAGTGGTTTTGTTTGAACATAAGTGGTGGTTAACATTGTCATATTTGACACATTGGTTTAGTTGGAATCTTAGTGGTGGTGACCATTTGTTGTGTGACACAGTTGTTTAGATAGAACATTAGTGGTAGTAAACATTGTCTTGTGTGACACAGTTGTGAAATGGGAACATTAGAGGCGGAGAACATTGTTCTGTTGACACAGTGGTTATGTTGGAACGTTAATTGTGGTGTCAATTATCATGTGTGACTCAGTTGTTTACATAGAACATTCATGCTAGTTACCATTGTCGTGTGTGACACAGTGGTGTAGTTGGAAAATTAGAAGTAGTGACCATATTCTTTTGTGACACAGTGGTGCAGTTAGAACATTAGTGTTGGTGAACATTGTCTTGTTTGAAACAGTTTACTTGAAACATTAGTGCTGTTAAACATTCTCTGCTCTTACACAGTGGTTTAGTTGGAACATTAGTGGAAGTGACCATTGTCTTGTTTGGCAGTGTTGTGTTGGGAATATTCGTGGTAGTAAATATTGTCATGAATGACACAATAGTGTCGTGGCATCATTAATGGTAGTGACCTTTGTCTTGTGTGAAAGTGGTGTAGTGGGAACTCTAGTGATTGTGACCATTATCTTGTGTGACACAGTTGTTATTTGGAACATTAGTGATAATGTCCTTTGCCTCGTGTGACACAGTGGTGTAACTGGAACATTGTCTTATGTGACACAGTGGTGAAGTGGGAACTTTATTGGTGGAGAACATTGTTTTCTTTGGCACAGTGGTGTAGTTCGATTATATGTGGTGGTGTAAATTGTTTTACATGATACAGAGGAGTATTTGAAACATTGTTGGTCGTGAACATTGTCTTGCTTAACAGTGGTGTAGGTGGAACATTGTGGTAATGACCATTGTCTTGTGTGACACAGTGGTCTAGTGGGAACATTAGTCGTGGTGAACATTGTTTCGTTTGACACAGTTGTTTAGTTGGATCATTAGTGGTAGTGACAATTGTCTTGTGTGACATTGTGATGAACTGAGAATATTAGTGCTAGTAAACATTGTCTTTTGTGATACAGTGGTGTAGTGGGAACATTAGTGACTGTGAACATTTTCTTGTCTGACAATGTTGTAGTGAGAACATTAGTGTAAGTGACCACTGTCTTGTGTGATAGTGTTGTAGTTGGAACATTATTGGTAGTGATCATTGTCTTATGTGACACAGTGGTGAAGTTGGAAATTTATTGGTGGAGGACCTTATTTTGTTTGACACAGTGGAGTAGTTGGAACATTAGTGGTAGTAACCATTGACTTGTGAGACAGTGATGTAGTTGGAACATTTGTGGTAGTGAACGTTGTCTTGTGTGACACATTGTTTTAGGGGGAACATTAGCTGTCATCTTACTTGCCGTATCAACACTCAAACTTCCAGACCAAGTACATTTCGCCCTTACGTTTTGTAATTCAAGAACAATATAAATTGAAGGAATAATTTGACCTTTATCAAAATTATTTGCAATCCAAAAATTCTTTATCCTGTTGATTAATTTTGTTTGTTTCCAAAATCTAAACAAATTCTTTACTTAGTTTTCTTCAATTTTTCTCTGTATTTCTCTTATTTAAAAAATCGATTTATATTATTTAGCTGTTAAAGTTTTGTCATACTTTCTTCAATCATATTTAATTAGTAAAGATATCCTTTACTCTTGTATCACATTGATGAAGGTATTTCATATATATTTCCCTACTCTTTTCATATCCATTTGCTTCCAGCTTTCATGTACATCTTTCTCTCTTCCTTTCACATACATCTGCTTCCTCTTTTCATACATATACATTTATATATATATATATATATATATATATATATATATATATATATATATATATATATATATATGTATATAACATTAGTGGCATATATATGATATATATATATCATATATATAATTAATGATATATATATATATATATCATTAGTTATATATATCATATATATATATATATATATATATATATATATATATATATATATATATATATATATATATATATATATATATATATATATACACATATAGTCCTGGGGACCATTCAGGCTTGTTCGCACATATATATATATATATATATATATATATATATATATATATATATATATATATATATATATATATATATATATATATATATATATCTTCATTTTTCTCTAATATACATCTGCCTTCTATACATGTAAAGTTATACATCTTTGTCAATTTTTCCTAATGTTAGTTTAGTTCATTTATTATGCACCCCATACCCATCCTTTGGGCGGTAGTGTAAAGGGTTACAGAGGCACATAATGTGTGACAGGACTGAAGTTCAGGACTGAACCCCCAAACTAGCTTACCTAGACAAGTTACAGTCGTGATGAGTTAGTTATAAAAATCAATGCACATGGTCACATTAACAATAGGCTCAAGACCGTCGACAAGTACAGTTTCTAAAGTTACCATCTAACTGACTTAGAGATCTTGTGTCACGATTGATATGTTTATCCTGCACACCGCCCTCCGCCCCTCCATTCAGTGGGCAGCGGTGGATAACTTACAATCACTTAGTTACTACCTACAGTTAGCAAACTAGGAATATTTGGCAAACATTTTCGATATCAGATATTTTTTAATTAATTAAATATTTAAACATCTCTTGAACAGACAGAAATCCTTAATATTTTTATCAAATTTCAATTGGATAATTATATTGTCGTAAGTAGACTTGATAAATTGAAGTTGATATGTATAATATATGAGATTATTTTATTATACTATATAATATTATCATAATAATATATAACATACTATACATTATTATCATAATAATATATAATTTACTATATAATGATTATCATATAATATATTAGATTATTAGAAGATGAGAGTATATAATAAAGCAAGAGCCCTGCTGAATGATCAAAGTTTAAATCGTTTTCAATTTATCTTCATTGATAAAAAATCCTATTTTTATTCGAACTTAATGTATACTTGTATATATTAAACAAATTCAATTTAAAAAATCTTTATATATTTATTTATGTTTCTTAACCAGGTACTGTTCATAGCGTATTTAAAATGCTGGAGTCCGACTCTTCTATTAGATTTATTTTTGGTCTAAAGTTCAGTGGACTATTTTGACTATATTTTGATCTAGTATTTATTTAGTATATTTAAATGTGTGATCTGTTGCATTTACAATTTAAATCTCTTTTGAATGTGTAAATGCCATATGACTAGGACTGCCACATTTATGTTTTAATTTCAATGTAAGATAATCTTGCCACATTTTATACATGTCATCTGGCTTATATATTTATCCGAACCGATAACTCCTCATAGTACGAAAGAGCAAAACTTTGATATGATAATGCAAAATGTATAACATATAAATATATATGATGTATATCATTAGAGGTCGCAGTAATCTAGCTGCATCAGACCAAACTGGTTATAAGCTTAACTATAAATGAACACATGAATCATCATCATCTTTATATATAATATCCCATTAAAATCATGCATAACATTACAAAGGGAACTTGAAGCAGTCACTCAGGGTGTGGACAGAAAGAAACAGCCTCACTCCATCAGGAATGTCAGCTTCCTCTTGTAAGGTGCTCAAGAAGCACGCCTACGGGATGCCAACGCCCCACTGCATAGTGTTCCAAGCTGGGTCGTCATAGAAGTAGTACTCGACTGGATCGCCGTAGCCTGTGAGAGTGACGTAGGCGACAGTGATGGGAGGACTGCCTGACGCGTCGGTCTCCGACAACCACTGCTGCTGGCCAACCACCAGTCCGTTGCCCACTCTGGGAAAGACAATAAGTGATCGTAGTTCCATGGAGATAACCTAACCTAGAGCTTATTTCTTGAAACCGGTGTTCTGTCGTTACAAGTCTGCAATCCCCTAACTAGTGAACTGGAAGATACTGTCCTGTAGCACCTCTTTCTTTAATATTTTAACTTCCTTTCACGTGCTTCTGTTCTGCTTATGGATGGGTTGAGGTCTGCTCATGGTACTGACCGCATTTTTTTGTATAACCTATTGTGCAGCCTTCCCATAGACTATTTTCACGATGGGGGTCTTATCCAATTTTGTTATGCAATGATACATTCAATTTTCATGTCTTGATATTTGTTTGGCATTGTGGCTTACTGTTGCAGGGCTCTCACCTTCTGCAGTCTGTTAATCCTTCTCGTTGCACTGTGACAGAAACCTATATTAGCTGTTCGTCATCTTAGCAAATATGACAGTCGAGCCATATTGGTCTTGCGTCTAATGACTTTGGATTTCACTGCTAAAGAAGCAATCCATGTCTGTCCTATCTATCAGAAACGAGATCCTTTTTAAAAATGTTTACCCTGTAAACACTCAATGTGTGGGTTTGCCTGAAATGATGGGAAGGATTGCCAGACATGACGGGAAGGATTGCCTGACATGACGAGAAACATTGCCTGATATGACGGGAAGGATTGCCTGACCTGACGGGAAGGATTGCTGACATGACGGGAAGCATTGCCTGACATGACGGGAAGGATTACCTGTCATGACGAGAAGCATTCCCTGACATGACGGGAAGCATTGCCTGACATGACGGGAAGGATTGCCTAACGTGATGGGGATGATTACCTGGCCTAAGATCTTCTGTACCTATTTAATTGACGGAAACCATAACAAAATAGAGTTCAGTTTCTCTCTTTGTTGGAAAAGTTATTTAGTGTAAAGAATTTTAAAAATATTAAATATAAATTTAGTAATGCCAGTAATATCACAGCAAGGTGATGAATCAACAAGAAAATATTGAAGCAATGTGATGGGGTCAAACTCGCATTCCTGGTCTCCAAAGACTCATGCACTACCCTCTGGCCTATGATGAGCTAAGACTACCCTCTGACTATGATGAGCTAAGACTACCCACTGGCCTATGATGAGCTAAGACTACCCACTGGCCTATGATGAGCTAAGACTACCCACTGGCCTATGATGAGCTAAGACTACCTTCTAGTCTATGATAAACTAAGACTACCCACTGGCCTATAATGAGCTAAGACTACTTCTAGTCTATGATGAACTAAGACTACCCACTGGCCTATGATGAGCTAAGACTACCTTCTAGTCTATGATAAACTAAGACTACCCACTGGCCTATAATGAGCTAAGACTACCTTCTAGTCTATGATGAACTAAGACTACCCTCTGGCCTATGATGAGCTAAGACTACCTTCTAGTCTATGATGAGCTAAGACTATCCTCTGGCCTATGATGAGCTAAGATTACCTTTTAGTCTATGATGAGCTAAGACTATCCTCTGGCCTATGAGGAGCTAAGACTACCCTCTAGCCTATGATGAGGTAAGACTAGCCTCTAGTCTATGATGAGCTAAGACTACTTATTGATCTATGATGAGCTAAGACTTCCCTCTAGCCTATGAGGAGCTAAGACTACCCTCTAGTCTATGATGAGCTAAGACTACCCTCTAGTCTATGATGAGCTAAGATTACCCTCTGACCAATGATGAGCTAAGACTACCCTCTAGTCTGTGATGAGCTAAGACTACCCTCTAGTCTATGATGAGCTAAGTCTACCCTCTAGCCTATGGTGAGCTAAGACTACCCTTTGACCTATGATGAGCTAAGACTACCCTCTTACCTATGATGAGCTAAGAGTATTGTGACGATAATCTCTTATCAGAGATTTAGCCTGCTATTTTCGTATTTCATCACGTCCTCAACAATATGCAAGATACGTTTTGTAGTGGCTAAACGTATATATCAAGACAGCCACACGCACCTCAACTCCCTCCTCCCCCCTCTCCAGCACCTGCTGCACACCTGGTCGACGCGCCGAACCCTTCAACTGCCTAACTAGCGACTTACGGCCATCCAGCTTTCTCATTGGCCGCCAACCAACACACCACTCCGGTTCCTCGCCAATCACAAGTCATCGCCAGTTATTGTTGGAGTCCCTTGCATTTCTGCCAGGCAGAATATCTTGTGCTCTCATACTATGAACACCTAAGTGACTCACCTTGTGTGGTCAAATAGAGGTTTATAGATAGTGCATATATTCCAGCATTCATATTTTATTTACCTTTGTATGTCAATTCTCCTCCCCCATTAACGTAATCTATTTTCATGTTTATTTATTTTCCACTTGACATTTTTACCATTAAGCCAAGATTTTGCATTTATTTCAATTTGTTTTTTATGTTATTAAAATACATTGTTTATTATTGTGTTTTATGTTTCTTACCTTACCACAGATTACCAACCACGCAGTCATTCTTTTTTTTTCTCTTTTTTTTCTTTTCTTTTTTTTAATATTTATTATGTGGCCCAGCACTGACACCTGCTAGTTGGAAGACTGCCGACCACCATTTCCAACTCGTTACCGTCACATATAAATGGGGGCCTGTCCACGGAGCTTCACTCAGGTATTGGTAATTGTGGTAAGCATACTTGGCTTTCATTTCCCTTGCTTCCATTATTTACATTAATCATTTTTTATTTTATATGGTGCTGTGTATATTGTACATTACGGGAATAGCATATGGTGAGAGTGAGACAACTTTGGATTACGTGGTGACTGTAGGCCGCAGTCATACTCTTAATTGGTCGTCTCCCCTTCCGTGTTATCCTCCGTGTTTAACATCTTTATCCCCAGATATTTCTCACTTTTGACAGATTATCACATAGGTACCCTGGTACTGTGGTCTGTCTCCGGTCAATAGCACCCAAGTCCTGCAATCCGACTCTAGGAGGAAAAAGAGGGCTTTAGATCCTCTAGCACGAACTATTATTGGCGAATTGGGACCTCGCCGATAGTTCTCGTCACCAGTTGACACTCGCACCCTACTCGTCGGTCAGACTGATGGTATTTACCCAAGGTAGGGAATTGGCGTTCTTTCTTTTGAGCACAAAGTTCGCTAATTCTGTAAATACCATATTCAATTTCAGTGGGTACCTTTGCTTATGTTCTATAGTGACTTGGCAAGGTATGACTACATTTTTTGGACTACCTCATTTATTTTGAAGCCATTTAGTGTTTCACTTGTATTTTAAACTCAGTTTTCACTAATTAGTAATTTTCTTGCCTTTATCCTCCCATAGTGAGTACCAGGTACAAGATTTCCTGCGACCTTATTCATTTACCATCTTGAATTAACTTTAATTATTAATAATTCCCCACAGGATAGGTATCAGTTGCCACGTTTCCTGTTTCTGACATTCACCATATTCTCACTATATATTCGTGTCTCCTATATTTTGCTATATTTTCACCATGTTCCGCTTACAAGCTTTCAAGGCAAATCCAGAAGGTGAAATAGGGAACTTACGTCATGCAAGAAGGGTCGAATTGATAACTCTTGCACACGAGTATCAATTGGAAGTTCCCCCTGGTGCCAACAAATATACCGTAAATAATCTAATTGTAGATCATCTTTTGGATGAAGGGAAGATAGATTCTGATACTCATGACCAATACACTATTTCAGATAAACATGACTTGACAGCAATCAAACTCAAGTTAGAACTTGCTAAGATCGAGCGAGAGCAACAAAAGGAAGCAGCTGCAATCAGAAAGGAAGAAGCTGCCCTCAAAAAGGAAGAACAAGAAAGAGAAATCCGCCTCAAGGAAGGAGGCCGCACTGAAGAAAGAAGAAAGTGAACGTGAGTTGGCCTTATACAAACAGCGACTCTAGATACAACGCGACCACGACAAACGACAGGCAGAAGCAGCTCTAAACTGTCGTGACCGAGAACTCACGAGGACGCTGCACACCAAGCTCAACTCACAAGCGGCAGCTAGTCTTCCTCCCAGTTTCAATATCTCCCATGCAAGTAAGTTAATGCCCCGTTCCTCGAAACGGAGGTTGATGTGTTTTTTACCACTTTTGAGACCCTTGCTGATCAACTTAATTGGCNTGAATGTTCCGGTATCATTTGTAGAAGAAGCTTTGATGACTTGTGTCTGCGTGTGATTCAGCTTGCAGTCCTATGTGAACCTTCTTCTTGTAGTTATCTTGAGATGATTTCGGGGCTTAGTGTCCCCGTGGCCCAGTACTTGACCAGGCCTCCACCCTCAGGAAGCAGCCCTTGACAGCTTACTAACTCCCAGGTACCTATTTATTGCTAGGTAACAGGGGGCATCAGGGTGAAAGAAACTCTGCCCATTGTTTCTCTCCGGCGCCCGGGATCGAACCCGGGACCACGATGTGGGAAATTTTACCCACTATATCTATAATATCATCTGAAAAATGTATCATATCTATATCATATCTAAACCGTATCAAAATCGTATCGAAATCATATTAGAATCATTATAGATTCATTATACATCTTGATCCTAGATGATAATGCCACTGGGATCACGTACACCATAGGGCCCTATAGGTGCCTAGGTGACTTTGTGCATGATCTCTCAAGGATCCAGAAGCTTCTAGAAGGATTCTAATAAAAAAACTATTGGAACATTAATCAATTTCCGGTAGGGATTATAAATCGAATCCTTAATAAGAATCAGTGGTACTATCAAGTACTACTTATAATCTTTATATCCTATATCAAATTATATTATAATCACATCTTATCTCAATCATAAGTCTAGACCAGGGGTGGGCAACCTTTTTGAGAGTGCGTGCCAAAATCAGCCAAGTCTCTGACAGAAACTTTTTCCACGTGCCAACCATTTTTTTAAAACATATTTGGTATCTCTTAAGAACTTTTTAAACGAAAAAATAATAAATTACCTCAGTGCAGTAAAACATAGTATAAAAAACCTAAAAAAATTATTTAACCTTCAGAAGTACATTTCAACAGCCTTTAAGCTTTTGTGACTTTAATAGAATACAACAGATAAAAAACTTGTTGACTCCTTTTATATACTGTCAGTGAGACTTCTGCTGCTGAATAACTGATGACAGAGATTTTACATCGGGTTATATCTAGTAACATTGAGAGATATGCATGCAGCGCTAGTTTCATCTGTCATGCTACTCCTGTTACGAGACTTAACAAAGTTCATAATTGAGAACAAAGATTCAGACGCATATATAGACGAAAACATGGTTAGCAATGCTGTTACAAGGTTTTTTAAACAGACATAATTTTCTGGAATACTATTCCAAGTCCTTAATACTTCGTTTCTGCATTTCTCTTTGTTACTTTCGTCTCTAATCTATCTCTTTCAGTATGTTCCAAGTCAACTCTAAGGTCAACAAATTTCTGCTTCCAAATTGAGCTGCTCTGAAATTCAATCAACTGCATCTCAAAATCATCCATGTCTATCCATGAAAACATTTGCAAGTTTAGTTCATCTATTTTGATGCTGTCTGGAAACTTGATGAACTTTACTGTGTCTTCCAGTTCTCTGAATTTGGCAAATCTTGTAGAGAACTGCCAAACTGTTGACTCGATAATGTTTACAAACAGCTTTTGAAGACATTTGTGGTCTGTTCTGTCATCTTTTGATCACTGATGTACCTCTTTAGGTTTGGAAAGTATCTAAATCTCTCATTATCTACATCCCTCTTAAAAACTTTAAGCTTCATTTCAAAAGCTTTTATGTAACAAAACATAACATCAAGTGTCTTACCAGAGCCCTGTAACTTAATATTCAATTCATTTAAATGTTCACAAAAATCTGCAAAAAACATCAGTTTACAAACCCACACGATCTCTGGCTCTTGCGTGCCAGAGACAAGTCATCGGCGTGCCAAGTTTGGCACGCGTGCCAGAGGTTGCCCACCCCTGGTCTAGACTGTAAAAATAATCAATCAATATTCATAGAAGGCTACCGTGCTCTAGGAGCATGGTGGGGGGCGATGGCTTGGGAAGAAGCGCTCACCACACCCCGGGGCAGAACGCGTTTGTTGACATAGCAGTGAACAAGTGTTATAGTGCCTTGCTAACATTATTTAGCTCAGGACACCTTATCTAATTATGTTTATCACCAGTGAACACTCTCTAGAACTGGGGGAGTACTTGGACAATATCTACAAGGAAAATTCCTAGAACATTATATAAAATAATAGTGGAGCACACAGAGACTGTATCCACCTCCACCCTCATCTTTCTGCAACTGCAATTAAAGAAAAATCAGTAACAACGCTACTACATCATCATACAGCAAAGCTGTGATATAAAATATCGTGCCTAAACTCGCGACAAGAGAGTTATTCAGTCTGGCATACTGTCAGACAGGCACCCGGCTGGCAGAGAAGTATATTGAATGTTATTTTAGTATATTAATTGGCCAATTATATTCTTGTATGACTTTAATATATTAATTAAGGCTGTCTGTCGTTTATAAAGCGAGGCAACGCCTCATATTTCAGTAAGTTTATTAATATTGTAATGCAGCAGTTGAATCTTTATCCAAGCACTAAACTTCATGAGAGTCCATTGTGTAAGAAAAGATTCAGTCACGATAAATAAACTAGACCTCATAAGAGTTCATGGTGTGGGAAAATATTCAGTCAGGATGACTGTACCTCTTCATATAAATTGAATATGGATATAAGTGTATATATACTTGAATATATAAATTGAGTTAACAATTGCTTGCTTAGTTATTTTTAAGTTATCATATAAGTTCATTTAATTGAATATAATTTCTTGTACTTAGTTAACAGTACTTAGACTATATTTACGGTCATTTATCATACTTATACAATTTAAATTGTTGTTTATAGTATAAGAATATTGGCTGTTGATAGTTATGGTGCTAGGCTAGACTATGTACATGTTTAAATCTCTGATTTAAACAGAGCCAGTGTTCAGTCATATAACTGAATTTATTAAATCTTATCCTTGTATAAAATACAAGCTGATGTGAGATACCTGTTGGCAGGTGGACTGTGGATCTTCAATCAACCTATCAACTAATTCATTCACCCCACCTGCCCCTTACAGCCCACAATCTGTCATTAGGAAAAGAGGAGCTAGGATTTACGACCCTAGCTAGAGATTTTAGTTGAATTAATTTGCAGACAGTAATTTTTAATTTAGTTCAGTACAAGTCCCTGGTAGTCTCCTCTCATATCAATCCCAGCAGGGTTTTCCCACACACATTAGATCATGCATCCAGTGTTCTGTCCGCTCAGCCTCCGGTTCCACAAAGCTTAATTAATACTGTACTTTCAACACTGCACAACAGAGGTAAGTGTTCCATGTTTTGTGTCTGTGGGGCCTGCTAGTCTAGTATGTTTTTATTTTGGTAATAATAAATTTTTGTACAAAGTGTCTTATTAATTAATTAAGATGGAACAAGTAGTAAAAGAGATTTTGCAGAATCCATCAGTGGATAGGATTTAGACTTTAACTAAATCAGTGCTGATTTGTATAGGAAAAAATCTAGAATTAGATGTGGCACCCAGAATGACTAAAGCTAAATTATTGCAAATTATTTTCTTGCATCTTGTAGAAGATGGCATGTTGAGTGATGAGGTATTAGAGGAATACCCTGACGAGGTTGAAAGTACTGCCAGACCGAGAAGGCAGGAGTTAGAACTTCAGCTAAAGCAAGTTGAGTTAGAGAGGTTTAAGTGTGTAGAAGACGCTAATCAGAGAGAAGCTGAGTTAGAGTTAGCTAGACACGGAGGAGAAGTGGAAACTAGGCAGAGAGAAGCCGAGTTAGAGTTAATTAGACTCAGAGGAGAAGAGGAAATTAGGCAGAAAGAAATAGAGTTAGAGACAGTTAAAATTAAACTGCTGATGACAAGGCACAGATTAGGCTTGATAAGAGAAAGCTGGAAGCTGCAGCCGCTGTTAGTAGTAAGGGTTCTAAGGTGTTAGGAACCCACATACACCAGTATGATCATACTATGGCTGGTGTGTAATGTGTTCAAACTGTATAGTGATAGCTTGGCTGATTAGCCTAGTATCACAAATATTATATTATTTATCTAATCTTCTTTTGAAAATATACTATTATAAATTGTGTATTGCCAATGTATGTCTAATATACCTATGTATAGTATATTTCTGTACCATAAGTATTTGCCATGTATTTGTGGCTATATATTTTGGAAGTGTAGTGAATAGAAGAAGCCTAATGTAATGTAGCTTGGAAAACACCATTATGTGCTTATATTATGGAATGATACATATTGCTGTATAGGACATGCTATGGGTATTATGATGTAGAAAGTATACATTTAGGTATCTGGTGTATTACTAGCATGTATACTGTGAAATATCCATTCATTATTATCATTGCAATGTCCTCTTGTCATATTAATATATATTTTGGTACTGTGAGATGTATACCACAGAGATAAGATTTTGTTACTTATTTTGGTATATGATACTTTACTTGTATTTCGTGTACACTTGTCTCGGAATTATGACCTTGCCTACTGTTACTCACCACCAAGGCATTTGGTCGTAATTCCGGATGTTACCTGAAACAATGACGGACAACATGTCTTTTCTTGTGGCAATAATTGTGACATTGTTGTTACATCAGCCGAACTTGTCGAACCTGATGTGGCTCTACTAGGGTTAACAGTACCCTTTCAGATTTACTAGATGCATGGTCTGACTTGGCTGTAAGATGCAGATTTTAGCATTATAATGACTACTCTTTGCCTTCTCAGAATTATCCTGCCTAGAAGTGAATGCTTTAGGTGCCATGTTATAGTTATTATACGGTTTCTTATTTATCGGTCTCATGTTAATGCTCATCTGTCAACATAGCTAACTCATGAACTTCCTTGTAATAACGTTTACCTGTGGCTAGTACCATGGTCAGCTTTACAGGCAACCAATGATTAAGAGTTCATCTACTAGGACTGAACTGCTTAAGGGACAAAATATCGTGAGTATTATTTCTATTAAGCCACCTGTCAAAGATTTACTCTTTTACTCGAGCAAAATTTGTAACTGTCTGATCAGGTGCGCGCTTGAGACCTCTAAACTTGTGTCTTAATGCTTCTGCATTTAATTCATATGCTTGCAAAATCCTCTTTTTTACTGTGGGCTAATGAAAGCTGTCTTCGAAAAAGAGCGATGGCTAACAATCTCTTGTGCCTTTTCCACGCACTGACCTTGCATAACGGTCACCCAAGACTCCTTTGGCCATTTCAAACTAGTACGCTAACTTTGAAAAATGCAAGAAAAACCCATTCGGGGTCCTTCTATCAATTTCGGTCATTGTCAACCCCGTTAGGGACAATGAAGTCCACTACTGGTGACTTACAACTTGAAACTTCCCATAGAACCCTTACTACTAGCAGCAGCTGCAGCTTCCAGATTTTTCTCCTCAAGCCTAATCTGTGCCTCAGCCATCTGCTGTTTAATCCTAACTGTTTCTAACTCTATTTCCTTGTGCATAGTTTCCTTTGAGTCTAACTTAACTCTAACTCGGCTTCTCTTGGCTTTGTTTTCCTACACACCTTCAACCTCTCTAGTTCAACAACTTGCTTAGCTGAAGTTCTAACGCCTGCCTTCTCAGTCTCGCCATATTCTTCAACCTCGTTCAGAGTATCCTCTAATTACCTCATTGCTCAACATGCAATCTTCTTACTTTTTAGATGCTCAGAAATAATTCACCAATAATTCAGCTTTAGTCATTCTGGGTGCCACCTCTAACTCTAGGGTTTTTCCTATACAAATCAACACTGATTTAGTAAAGGTCTTAATCATATCCACTGATGGATTCTGCAAACTCTCGTGGAAGGTCGCTAATGGAGGCCCCAATCTCCTTCCTCCAACGGTACCAATTTTTAGAATAGGAGATAGATCAATTGCGGTAAACTTTCGGCCAATTAGCTAAGTCTATTGTGGGAAATTTACTCTGAATCGATAATAGCAACTAGCAATTCGTTCTTCATCTTGAAAAACATAAATTAATAAATGAGTCGCAAAATAGTTTTACAAGGCCTGTTCATGTTTAACACAATTTGTCTATATCTTTTTCATTCAGCAGAGTTGAGGCAGGTTGATAGTGGTAAGGATTGTTAATGTGTGTTTCCTTGACTTTCGCCAAAGCCTTTTGATACAGTTGCCATCATGAAAGACCATGATTAAAAAAAATAGAGGCTAATGGTATGTATGGGGGCTGCTATATTAAGTGGATTAGGGACATAGCCCTATAACAAAGTAACAAAGAGTTAGTCAAATGACGGTCTTAAGTCAGAGTGAGAAATGTTTTTTAAAGTCTGGTAGTGCTCAAGGCTCTGTGCCTGGCGACCCTCGGTTGTCTTACCTACTATATACATAAATGATTTAGATTCAGGTCTTGCAGTAGCAACACTTTGCAAATTTGCCAGAGTGATACAAACTCGGTAGTGGACCATATTAATCACGGATAGAGACTCACTGCTCTTCAAGTTGATCTAGATAATGGGTTTTGAAATGGCAACGGATTGAGATGTGCAGTTTTAAGTATAAAGTACAGTTCTGACGGCTAGGTAAGATGATAGAGTTACAAGATACGAGTAGATGGTTAGAGATTGCGAAGTCGGATTGCGAGAGGGCTCTGGAGTTATATTATAAGAATTTAAAACAAAGGATCAATGCTAATGTTCTAATAAGGCAAATAGGACACTGGATTTATAATCGAAGCGTGTAGTAACAAGACACCTGGTGTGTTCTTCAGCTATATCTTGCTCTGGTTAGGCCCATTAGATTATGCAGTTCAGTTTTGGTCGCCATACTATTGAATGGATATAATTCACTGACGTGTCCAGCATAGGATGACTAAGTTATTCCCCCAAATTAAAATCTTCATATGAGAAAGATTACAAAGCTTTATTGCATTCCATGGAAAGGCGAAGCTTAGGGTCATGTAGAGGTTTACAAGTGGATGAATGATATAAAAAAAAAAAAAAAAAAAAAGGCATATTAATAGGGTATTAAAAGTTCAACACAAACAAACACTAACAATTGGGCTAAAATTGGATAAGTTAGATTTAGGAAAGACTATGGGTAAATACTGGGTTTCGGTCAATCTAGGGTTATTGATTTGTGGGACCGAATTACACGATTAACGTTGGTGGAGGTGGGGTCCCTCTGATTGATTCAAGCGTGGGTTAGACATGTATATATTAGTGGATTGGGTGGATATAGATAGGAGCTGCGTCGTATGGGCTAACAATATGCCTTCTGTAGTTACCTTTTATTTCTTCATGTCCTTATTACTAAGATACCTGATCATGCCCCACAGAGCCACGCAAAATATGGAAACACTATTACCTCTGTCGTACGTCGTTGCAAGTGTATTAACTAGGTTCGGTTCACATACGACTGCAAGCTGAATCATACATAGACACACAAGTCATCAAAACATCTTCTACATATGATACCGGAACTTTTTTTTTTGAAAAGTGTTCTCCTTTACAAGCCAGTAGATAGTTTCAGGGCAGGTACCTGAAACGAGCCCTTACGCGAAAAAACTTTTACGTTAAAATTTACGTCGTTAACCAGCTCGTAAGTAATGCCAGTAATCCCCCCGCTACAACCTGCCATACCGAACATTTCTAACTAAAACACGAATTGATTCTCATAACACAAACGAAAATTATTAATTTCATGTCATACATATTAATGAGATTACAACAATACATGTCCGAACACAGGAGTTACATCCATAATGATCCTGAACAGGTTCCCATTTAATGTTATGGCCCCCCCACTATAATATTATTGGGAAGTCAACATCCAGCATCTCTTGTCAAGCATTGCCTGGCACCAACTATCCAATTGGTGTCATAGGGGTTCAAAGAGCCTAGCACAAAATATTCCCCACGTTTTACTGGGCATATAACATCACCATAACACCATAAGAAAACTACAAATCATATAACTCACATCTAATACTTTATCCAGCTTCTCAAGCATTGCATGATCCTCAACCAGGCCTCAGTAAATCTGCATACATCATCACAGCTGACACCAGGCTTTATCCTGGGAGTGGCCTAGTGCCTATTATGCTGATAATACCAATACATGTTGGTGTGTCACAACCTTTAACAAAGGAGGGTGGTGAGGAAGTAGTATCATACACAGACAATGGAATCTTAACATCCTTAGTACCCACCTCAATAATACGTATAAAAGCACCTACCACCTGCTATAAATGATGTAAAACGGTACAAATGATCATGGTAAACACTACTGCTTAACATTAAATATGCTAGCAGTCAATTTACACAAATAAGGCCACTAAACCCGGACCAGAGCGACAGACGTGGCCCTGACTAAAAGTTCAGAGAGTAGTGACTACCCAGGAACCAAGCAGGCAGAGAGCGACGCTGTTTCCAAATTAACAAGCCAGCTGACTCTCATCTTTTAAGAACATAAGAACATAAGAACATAAAACAAAGGCAGCTGCAGAAGGCCTATTGTGCCATACGAGGCAGCTCCTATTTATAACCACCCTCAATCCCACTACATATACATGTCCAACCCATGCTTTGAAACAATCGAGGGACCACCACCTCCCACAATGTTACGCGGCAATTGGTTCCCACAAATCAACAACCCTGTTACTGAACCAGTATTTACCCAAGTCTTTCCTAAATCTAAACATATCCAATTTATACCCTTGTTCGCGTTCTGTCCTGTGTTGATACTTTCATTCAATACCCTATTAATATCCCCTTTGTTATGTCCCATTCATCCACTTGTAAACCCTCTATCATGTCACCCCTAACTCTTCGCCTTTCCAGTGAAAGCAATTGAAGCTTTGTTAATCCTTTCTTCTATAAATTTTTGAAAGATTTCTAATTTTGGGATTATTCTTAGTCTATCCTACGCGTGACACGTTCAAGTGAATTATATCCATTCAATATAATATGGCGACCAAACTGAACTGCGTAATCTAAATAGGGGCTCTAACCAGAGCAAGATATAGCTTGAGAATCACACCAGGTGTCTTGTTACTTACGCTGCGATTAATAAATCCGACGTGTCCCTATTTGCCTTATTACGAACATTTATGCATTGATCCTTTGTTTTAAATATTTACTAATATAAACTCCCAGATCCCTTTCGCATCCGACTTCGCAATCTCAAACCACCCATCTAGCTCGATCTTGTAACTCTATCATCATTACCTAGCTTCAGAACTTTACATCTTATCAGCATAAACCTGCATCTGCCAGTCCTTTGACCATTTCAAAACCCTACCTAGATCAACTTGAAGTGATAGTGAGTCCTCCTCCCGAATTAATTTCCCTACCGATTTTTCGTATCATCGGCAATTCAAATGTTGCTACATCAAACCCGATCTAAATCATTATATATATTATAAAACAACAGAGGACCCAAGACAGACGCCTTGAGGCACTCCACTTACAACATTTTTCCCCACTCTGAATTGACTCCTTTATACTAACTCTCTGTTTCATTTGGTATAGCCTGCCCTAATCCAGCTATAATATAGCACCCCCAATACCATTGAGCTCTTATTCTTTTTAATCAGTCTTTCATGTGCACTGTATCGAAAGCTTTGCTAAAGTCAAGGTACACACAACATCACAATCCTTACCACTATTCAACATGCCTCAACTATGCTAGAATAAAAAGATAACAAATTGTTAAACATGACACGGCCATTTATAAACCCATGTATGCGACTCAATTATTAATTTATGTTTTTCAAGATGAAGACGAATTTTATTTGCTATAAACATAACTTTCCCACAATAGACGTTAAGCTAATTGGTCGATAGTTAGACGCAAGTATCTATCTCCTTTCTTAAAAACTGGTATCACATTAGCACACTTTCAAAACTCTGGCACTGATGCCTGACTCTATTGATTTATTAAATATGATTGACAGTGGGTCACAAAGCTCCTCTTGCATTCTTTCAGCACTCTGGCAAACAACTTCATCCGGCCCTGGGGATTTGTTTGGTTTGAGTTTACTATTTGTTTAATAAATCCCCCTGGTAACTGCTAAAACTCGTAACCTGTCCTCAGTCCCCACCCACAAGACTTGTTGGGCGAGAAGGGCATATTGTTAAGTTTTTAAATATTACAAGTCATATACAGACATTTCTCAGTAATCAACTACTAATTCCTAATATAACTTAACATGGGTTATAATACGCAACCTTACATAAGCATTACATATCAATAAATCACTACATAATAAATTATATCATGACATATAAATAAGTCAACAGGGAATTCATATTAGTCAGACATGTAACACTGGCTGGGGGTCGGTTACTCAAGGGGCGGGGGGGAGAAGGGAGGGGGAGGATTCCAAGATGTTACCGGGTCAGACCATTATACATAAGTA
>WNGS01090617.1:0-15592 GCA_020271785.1 Procambarus virginalis
GCTAGGTATTTGGGAAGACTTCTCGACGTGCTTGCATCCAACTGTTGACTCGTAGGGTTCCACGAAGGTGGGGTTACTGTCAAACTTGACAGGATCGTCGATCACACGTTCAACCTGGTTGACAAGGTGTCAACCTGGTTCACTCACGTGGGTGGCCCGGCCACTAAGCTGCCTCTTATACTGGTGAACTGCCAACGACGACACACGTCGATGCCCGGCCCACTTCTTGCAACGCACCTGTCCCTGAGCACTTGTTGCTCAATATTCTGTCAATTCCTTATCTGAGCCACTTCTGGTTGCAGGAAGACCTCACAGAGTGCGTGCCAACAACTGGAGACGCTTAAATCCACCGGAGTTCGGTAAATCCGTCACTCTGACAGGATGACCGATCGCGCGTCCTACCTCTCGGACGTGTCGTGAAAGACTGATACCGCCTGGCGCCAACACGGCTGGACCCCCCTGCCTATGTGACGTCACTTTTCCCAAAGTTGGTTTTCATTGGCTCCCAGTGCCATGTCGCTGACGGTGACCAATCTGGCGCCACTGACGTCACACAGTTTTGGCGGGAGAACAGACTCGCCAGCGCCATATTGGCTCCCTAAAGGGCCTATCCCACAGGCCAAAATGTTCTATTTTTGCAAATTTCTCGGCTCTTCGAGAATACTACTCTCTCCCCACACATGTTCAATTGATGCCTGCAATGTAGAGAACGCTCGGGAATAGTGGACATGACTCTTACAGCAGGCGTGGGAGAATTAGAAGGGGGGAACACCGTCACATACCCCTCCCCTTAAAATAAGAGTCATGTCTGGTTAGTGCATGCGGGACAACGCATCTGCGACTACGTGTCCTTTCCACTGAAAATCTTGGCTTCCAGCCAGTATTGCAGCCGCCAATGTGTGACACTCCTCATGTGTCTGCAGACCGTCTTCAAGGTCATCCTGGCGTCCACTGCTTACCTATTACGGACCGAGGGCTCCACACCTCACGTCCGTTCACCAGCTGGAACTGTGAGAAGTTCAACGGTTCTGCCACTGCTTTGCAAATGGCCAACAAACAGGGCCCGCTGTCTCTTCCCACTCGTCTTCCTGCTCTACGCAGACATTCTCAGAGCTGTCTCTGAGGTGGAGTGGAGTCTTCCGACCGCCCCCTTCGACTGCGATCGGTAGGGCGACGACCGAATCTGCATCACTCCCCGATTTATCACTGTTCGTCTGACACACTCAGACCGGAATATTTCCACTGTCAGCCTGATTTTCCCTGGGCCTCCTCACCCAAGAGAAAAGATGTTGTAGTTGCCCAGCCACTTCTCTCGACGTTGAACGTCGCATCGTGGTCATCCCTAGGTGACCCGCAGAGTCAACAGCGTGCAACGGACTCAACACTGCCGCTCTGCACTTGGCTGGCAACGCTACTTGATCTCTCGTACCTGGAGAGGCTTTTCCGACCTCCATCCTTACAGGTTTACACTGTCTTTCTAATATGCCTTCTTGCCTGTAAAGTGAGTAGCTTTCTCGGGACCAATACGTCCTCCTTTGGCCTTACAAATCAACTTGGGGGATTCTGCCTGCTGCATCTCCTCGAGACGAGTGCGGTCCATCCCTGGAGAACCGGTGAGGGTCACCTGTACCTCACCTTCTGGGCTGCCTTCGCCCTCCACTCGCTCTCCGGGTTCCATGACGAGGTGATCCATTCCCAGGCCGGCGGACGTCTCCTCGTCGGCCTTATCAGATCCACGCCCTCCTCGTCCGTCGCACTGCCTCGGAACTACAGCACAGACAGGGAACGCCTCCATGGCGATTCCTTTCTCGTCCCCAGGCGTCGAACACTTCGCCTTTCTTCTCTAGTGCTCCAAGCACTCCTCGTCCTTCACGAGGTTCGGTAGGACACGTCCTCCACATGCGTCATTTCCCAAAATGACCTGTGCCTCCCTCGTGGGCATCGTCGCACAGACCCCCACTACTAGGGTTTGGCATCCATAAACCGAACTCAGGGTTACCTGGTGTAGGGGCATCTGCACTGGGCCTCCCACAGTGGTCACACTTGCCTCACCTACACAGGTATTCTCGTGACACTCAGGGAAAAGGGTTCTGCTCACCAGGGTAAATTCCGCCCCAGTATCTCTCAGCATCATTACCGGGATGGGGTCTGCGTCCCCCACCCTTACAGTTCCCTCACGCACGAATGGGTTAGCCTCCTTCTTCCTACGTACGGGTCCATCCCGCACCTTCTTCGCTAACTGGTCCTCTACCCGCACAAAGGCACGTAACCCCGCTGCTTAGGACGTCTACATTCGCGAGCGCATGTCCGGGTATTCCGCAATTGAAGCAGCGGAACTTCCTCGTTGGTACCATCCACCGCCGCTCTCCCTTGCCACTTCCTGAGGCGCATCCCGAAGGTCTTCTGCACCATCTGTCACCCCTTCGTCACAGCCACAGTCCGAGCTCTCCCTCGGGGACTTCTTCGGCGTTTCCACAGCACTCTTCTGTCCTCTGCTGTCTCCACTCGAGGGGTAGGACTTGGGAGAACTCGGTCCTGTCCTCCAACCGTCCGACCTTCTATTACTCGCCCATACTAGAGAATCGGGCGGTCGGTGCTGTCCCTCTCGACGTGGACGTAACGCTTCTTCTAGCATGTCTGCTCGATCGGCCGCGGCTCTCGGTCCTTGATGTCCGCCTCCTTTACTCTCACCCTAATCTCGGGAGAGAGCACGGACATAAACTTTTCCATGACCATCAGCCCTTGATGTCTTCAGCCGATCTTGCTCCTTCTGACTCCAGCCATTTCACGAATTTCCTTCCATGTCCCTCGCCGTCTCCGCATACGATTTTCCTGGCGATCGGGTACATTCTCTGAACCTTTTCCTATAGCACTCCGGCGTCAGCTTGAACGAATGGAGCACGGCCCGTTTTACTGCATCATAGTTGGTACACTCCTGGAGGTCGAGCATGTTATAAGCTTCACGAGCTTCACCAGTGAGCCTTCCTTGAACTAGCTCCGCCCACTCTGCCCTCGGCCACTTCTTCAACGTAGCGACCCTTTCGAAGTGCTCGAAGAAACCCTCAGCCTCATTAGGCACGAAGACGGGCAAATCCCTCTCTCTCACTCGGCGGTCTTCCTGCTGTTGTGGTGGGGTAGTTGGAACTAGTCCTAGCTCAGCTCGCTTCAGCTCAATCTCCTTGTTCGCTTCAACCTCCTGCAGCTTCGTCCTAGCTTCTATTTCGCGCTCCTTCAGCTGTGCCTCTCGTTCTTCTCGTTGCTGCTGTGCCTCTCGTTCTTCTCTACGCTGCTGTGCTTCTGCCTCTCGTTCTTCTCGTTGCTGCTGTGCCTCTCGTTCTTCTCTTTGCTGCTGTGCCTCTCGTTCTTCTCTTTGCTGCTGTGCCTCTCTTTCTTCTCTGCGCAGCTGTGCTTCTTCGCGCTTCAGCTGAGCTTCTCTCTCTGCTTCCTCGCGCCTCAGCTGTGCTTCTCTTTCTTCTCGTTGCAGCTGTGCTTCCCTTTCTTCTCTGCGCAGCTGTGCTTCTATCTGCAGCTTCATTATTTCTAGCTTGATACTGCGCCTGCTGCCACTGGATCCCCGGCTGCTGCCACCGGTACTCAAGTTCTCTCCTCCACTGGCAGGTGTCTGTGGCCGCTCCTCTCCTAAGGCTTCATCACGTGCCTTGAGCTGTGCCATGATCTCAAGTCTCCTCTCTCCCACTTTGGAAGCTCTCAACTTGATCCCAAAGTGGTCGGCGATCGTCTGCAGCTGTGCCTTGGTGCACTCCTCCAGTACTTGCTCGTCTCTCGTGTCTATAAACCTGGCTACTTTATCACCCTCCATCTTGTGACAATGAGTGAAAACCTAGGCCTGATATTTAATACCACAATTACCACCTTGATCTTGCTCTGTATCCTGGCAAGGTCGCCAATGTCGGGGTTTCACGGTGTTCTCGTTAGAGAAGGGTTAAAGCAACAGTAGACTGGATCTCCTTTCCAGGTGGTTGCTCCAACAATAACCCTTACTCACCGTCGTTCGGCGGGTCTTCCCTCAATCCTCTAGGCTCCACTGCTGGCCTCGGAGAGTACCCCAGTCGATCTCACAACCGGCCTTTAGATTGTAAGATGAGTGGGAGCACAGATCGTTCCCTCAATCTGTGGCCCTCCCGACACCGAACTCTTACACAGCCTTCAAGGTCGCCAACTGGTTTTTTTGGTGTCCAGTAACACTGCAGTGGTCAGGTGTAATTGTGGCAAGAGCAAATCCAGTAATATAGTATCAGGCAGGTCACTCTACTTTACATCATAACACGGTCACAAGATAAATGGAGGGGATGATATCAAACACCAAAGAGTTTTGGTATTTTACTTAAAAGACAACGAGAAATATATATGCATCAATGTATCAGAATTAATATATGACAATCGCTCCATTCATAGCATAATATTCTAGAGCGCACCATATGGCAACATCGGCACGTGTCACCTGTCAGAATGCAGCTGACCGGGCCCTCGCGATCGTGGGAACAGACTAGTACTTGTTTTCTAATTGTCACGATCCCCGTTTATTTAACTTTTTCCAAAACACTATTCAACGTTCACATGGCTTACTTATGATTTCACTGGCCTCACGATCAACATCTATATTCACAATACTCTCACAGTGACTTTTCACTGTACCAAAAGATTACTCTATTCTTAATAATATTTACTGTGAATGCACTCACTTGATCACTGAACTTTTCTTTATATTTATACTTCCTCTTAAAGAGATATCACTGGCAAACACTTCACGTATATGATATTATTCAGTACACAATCATGTCATATATAAATCAGTAATCAAACTTCAGGCATATATATATCAATAGATCATAGAGATCAACACACAGGCATTTATATCGATAGATTATGGAGATCAACACACGGGCATTTATATTGATAGATTATAGAGATCAACACACAGGCATTTATATCGATAGATTATAGAGATCAACACACGGGCATTTATATCATAGATTATAGAGATCAACACACAGGCATTTATATCATAGATTATAGAGATCAATCAACAGGCATTTATATCAATAGATTATAGAGATCAATACACCAATATCTGGTTCACTACCAATATATATAATAATAATAATCACAGATCAATAATAATAGTCACAGTAAATTCTCTGATGAATCTTGGTGCTTGCACACACCCACACATAGATATATATGTAAATTGATACTGTGAGCGCTCTGGGTAGCCTCACCACATACTGTGCTCTCTGTGACTTAAACTCAAGTGAGACTTGCTCACGACATATAAAATATCCTGACAAGAATATATATATAGCTAACTAAAGGGGAAATGGGAGGGAACTGTAAACACCTACTTCACCTATCCTAGGATGACAGTTGGGTTGTAGCTCCTGGTCCAGGCTCTCGCCTCGTTCATCCAGAAACACAAGCCCCACGCCTTAGGATGTCGCGTCTCGCCGCTTCTGTACACAGCAGGTCCGTGCTTCTTTCCCTACAGTACGTCGCTGGGTTGAAGTCGGTCTCCTGGCCGTCAACTTTCCTCCCAACTACGGCAGCCAGCCTACGTCTCGGCGGTCGTCGTACGTTTCCCAATTAGTCCTTGTCACTGTACTCCCAGAGTAACTGCCTCTCACCACTACGAAGTCACTGAAGTTATCAGCCGTCCCGGACGACACACGCACAGCACCCGACTTCAGAGCTCTTGAAGCTCACAACACTGTCAATTCCCTCGTCGTCTAGATATATCGCTAGGTATTTGGGAAGACTTCTCGACGTGCTTGCATCCAACTGTTGACTCGTAGGGTTCCACGAAGGTGGGGTTACTGTCAAACTTGACAGGATCGTCGATCACACGTTCAACCTGGTTGACAAGGCTGTCAACCTGGTTCCCTCACGGTGGGTGGCCCGGCCACTAAGCTGCCTCTTATACTGGTGAACTGCCAACGACGACACACGTCGATGCCCGGCCCACTTCTTGCAACGCACCTGTCCCTGAGCACTTGTTGCTCAATATTTTGTCAATTCCTTATCTGAGCCACTACTGGGTTGCAGGAAGACCTCACAGAGTGCGTGCCAACAACTGGAGACGCTTAAATCCACCGGAGTTCGGTAAATCCGTCACTCTGACAGGATGACCGATCGCGCGTCCTACCTCTCGGACGTGTCGTGAAAGACTGATGTCGCCTGGCGCCAACACGGGCGGACCCCCTATGCCTATGTGACGTCACTTTTCCCAAAGTTGGTTTTCATTGGCTCCCAGTGCCATGTCGCTGACGGTGACCAATCTGGCGCCACTGACGTCACACAGTTTTGGCGGGAGAACAGACTTGCCAGCGCCATATTGGCTCCCTAAAGGGCCTATCCCACAGGACAAAATGTTACATTTTCGCGAATTTCTCGGCTCCTCGAGAATACTGTTCTCTCCCACATATGTTCAATTGTTGCCTGCAATGTAGAGAACGCTCGGGAATAGTGGACATGACTCTTACAGCAGGCGTGGGAGAATTAGAAGGGGGGGAACACCGTCACAGTATACAACAGATTTGTCGCATATGTAATGAATTAATAACAATAAACTGACAATCCGTATCCAAGGAGAGAAACCCTGATTTTATTGCATATTTCGACGTTTCAGCCGCATTAGAGCTGTTTTTGCAGCTTTCTGTAACATACATAATCTTCTTTCTGTAACATACACGGAAAATCTGGAACATTTTAGTTAATTCTATTGAAAACACATTGATTTGTTTGATTTGAACGAATAATGGACTATCTCGTCGTATTTCCCTCGTTTTTATGGATTGCCAGTTTATTGTTATTAAGTCATTACATATGCGACAAATCTGATGTATACGCATAATTAATTGCAAATTCACATTAAATACATTATTTTCAATCAACTATTCGTACCTCGTTACAATAGCGACTAAGATATTGATTAGGAGAGAAACCCTGCTTTTATTGCATATTTCGACGTTTCAGCCGCATTAGAGCTGATGCGGAGGAGGCAACGGCAACTTGTCTGATTAGAGCTAAACCAGCTCTAATGCAGCTGAAACGTCGAAATTTGCAATAAAATCAGGGTTTCTCTCCTTGGATACGGATTGTCAGTTTATTGTTAATAATTCATTACATATGCGACAACTCTGATGTATACGCGTAATTAATTGCAAATTCACATTAAATACATTATTTTCAATCAACCATTCGTACCTCGTTAAATTAGCGAGTAAGATATTGATTAGGAGAGAAACCCTGTTTATATTGCATATTTCGACGTTTCAGCCGGATTAGAGCGGTTTTAGCTGTAATCAGACAAGTTGCCGTTGCCTCCTCCGCATCAGCTCTAATGCGGTTGAAACGTCGAAACATGCAATAAAAACAGGGTCTCTCTCATGATCAATATATTACTCGCTATTTTAAATAGGTACGATTGGTTGATTGAATATATGTAGTGTATTCGTTCACTACATGCGAGAGCGGGGGCTTACTCTCGCCGTTTACCCGTTGGAGCTTTCTCTGTGCCAGAACATTGCCAGAGACTGGAGGAAGTCCAACGGGTAAACGGCGGGAGTAAGCCCCCCCCCCCACTCTCGCATGTAGTGAACGAATTCACTACATATACGATATATATGATGCAAACTCGTATTTAATTGCAAATGCACATTAAGTACATTATTTTCAATCAACAATTTGTACCTCGTTAAAGTAGCGAGTAGGACATTGATTAGGAGAGAAACCTTGTTTTTATTGCATATTTCGACGTTTCAGCCGCATTAGAGCTGTTTTAGCTCTAATAAGACTCCGCATCAGCTCTAATGCGGCTGTAACGTCGAAATATGTAATAAAAACAGGGTTTCTCTCCTAATCAATATCTTACTCGCTATTGTAACGAGGTACGAATGGTTGATTTAAATAATGTATTTAATGTGAATTTGCAATTAATTACGCGTATACAACAGATTTGTCGCATATGTAATGAATTAATAACAATAAACTGACAATCCGTATCCAAGGTGAGAAACCCTGATTTTGATGACCAGACCACACACTAGAAGTTGAAGGGACGACGACGTTTCGGTCCGTCCTGGACCATTCCCAAGTCGCTTGTGATGAGGAGGTAGAGAACGGGAATAAATAGACAAGAGAGAGGTGAGGAGGAAAGTAAGGTGTAGAGAATAGTAGTAATAATGAGAACTGCAGAAGGCCTATTGGCCCATACGAGGCAGCTCCCATTATAACCACCGAAGGAAAGGTAATAGGAATAAGCAGAGGAAAGCAAGGGAGTGTAGGAGAAGACAATGAACAGAAAAAGGAGGAGAAGAGAGAAAGAAAATGAAAGAGAAAGAAAGAGAAATGGAAGGGGTAAGCTTATGTTAAGTCACGTTTGTTAGAAAGATTAGAGCATTTGAGTATGTACTGTGAAAGGGAAGAGTCCACAGCAACAAAGCCAGGACTCAAGTTCATGTTGGGTACATTGTGTATAAGAGCCGATTCTACAAGACGGCGTCTGTGAAGAGTAGAGGCAGGAAAGATTATTTTGGAGGAAGACCAATCAATGGGATGATTAGAATCCCTCACATGGCAGAAGAGAGCATTGTTAGTGTCTGCAGACTTAACACTTCTCTTGTGTTCTTTAAGTCTGTCATTCAGTGTACGGCCAGTTTCGCCAAAGTATTGGAGAGGACAAGATGAACAGGAAATAGAGTAGACACCAGCAGCATTAGAAGCAGGAGGAGCAGTGTGAACTAGATTGCTACGAAGTGTGTTAGTTTGTCGAAAGGCGAGTTTAATGTCAAGAGGACGAAAGGTATTGGTAAAAGTTTTGAGTTCAGATATGAAGGGAAGGCATAGTACAGTGCTACTAGTGTTGGAAGCAGGTTTAGGATGAAAGAAATTTCGTTTAGCTTGAGAGTAGGCAGAGTTGATGAAATGCAAAGGAAAACCAAGGCGAGAGAATGATTTGTAGATAAAGGAAATTTCAGAATCAAGAAACTGAGGGTCGCTGATGCGTAGAGCGCGGAGGAAGAGAGAGACGAGGACACTTTTCTTAACAGAAGGAGGATGGTAGGAAAAGAAGTGAATGTACATGCCACTATGCATGGGTTTACGGTAGACAGAGAAAGAGAACCCAGACACAGAGCTGTGAACATGAACATCAAGAAAAGGAAGGAGGGAATAAGATTCCCACTCAACTTTGAAATGGATAGAAGGAGCCAGATTGTTAAGAGAGGCGAGGAAAGGCTGGAAAAGATTAAGGTCATGAGGCCATAAAGCAAAAATGTCATCAACATAGCGAAGCCAGAGAGAGGGACGAGTATCAATAGAAGGAAGAAGAACAGTTCCAATAGAAGGAAGAAGAACAGTAAAATCAGGGTAAAAAAAAAAACTGATTTTATTGCATATTTCGACGTTTCAGCCGCATTAGAGCTGTTTTTGCAGCTTTCTGTAACATACATAATCTTCTTTCTGTAACATACACGGAAAATCTTGATCACTATGCGTTTGGGATGTTTGTGATATATTTTAGAACTGCAGGGTGGTTTGGGCAAAATGTGACCCATCACCGCTCTCAGTAATTGGCATATTTTCGGTATAAAAATTCGTAAATTCAAACTGCGAATACGTGCCGAGAGCCAGAATTTGGCTCCAAAATATGGCTCAAGCGTCGAATTTGGGATGTTTGGGATATCTTGAAAACTGCAGAGAGGGTTTGGGGAAAATGCGAGGCATCGCTGCTTCCAGTAATTTGCATATATTCGGCATAAAAATTCGTAATTTCAAACTGCGAATACGTGCAGAGAGCCAGAATTTGGCTCCAAAATATGGATCAATCGTCGAATTTGGGATGTTTGGGATATTTTGAAAATAGATTTGTAGAAGTAAAAGTCGGGTCCGAATAGAACTGCAGAAGGCCTATTGGCCCATATTTCTTGATGTTTCTATATTGGAGCGGAATCTTGAAGTGGGTAGAATATAGTTGTACGTTAATTGGCTGTTGATTGCTGGTGTTGACTTCTTGATGTGTAGTGCCTCGCAGATGTCAAGCTGCCTGTTGTCACTGCTATCGATGATTTCTGTGTTGTTTGTTAAGATTTCTCTGGTGATGGTTTGGTTGTGGGAAGAGAGTATATGTTCCTTAATGGAGCCCTGTTGCTTATGCATTGTTAAACGCCTGGAAAGAGATGTTGTTGTCTTGCCTATATACTGAGTTTTTTGGGGCTTACAGTCCCCAAGAGGACATTTGAAGGCATAGACGACGTTTGTCTCTTTCAAAGCGTTCTGCTTTGTGTCTGGAGAGTTTCTCATGAGTAGGTTGGCAGTTTTCTTGGTTTTATAGTAAATCGTTAGTTGTATTTTCTGATTTTTGTCTGTAGGGATAACATTTCTATTAACAATATCTTTCAGGACCCTTTCCTCCGTTTTATGAGCTGTGGAGAAGAAGTTCCTGTAAAATAGTCTAATAGGGGTAGTAGTAGGCATCCATCAGTCTCAGGAGACTTTGGAGTTGCGCTCTGGTTGTCGGTCTGGAGTGGCCTCACCAGGGCGCAAAGCCAGGGTAGGTTCATTCGGAGGAGAAGCTGTTACCCAGGCAGCAGGTCCCCCCTCTCCACGGCGCTGAAAGTCTCCAATGGAAAGGCAAACGCCAATACGATTGGTTCCAGCGCCGTCGCAGGAACTGTGAGTTCCGGGGTTGACCTCAAAGGTGGTGAAGAAGGGCACAAGGACCTCCAACCCCGGAGACCGCCGTGGTCGGTGCCGGAGAAGAACCACCCCGCCAAGGGTATGAACGACCCCAACCTCGTGAAGTAGAGCCTGGGCCGCACGACCCTCGGGAGGTGGACGTCCCGGTCCCGCACCTACGGGTTCCGGACAAGGATCGTCACAGCCCCTTTTCACCGAGGCCGGCCTCCTTCAAGACCAAGTAGAAGGAAGAGTGATAATTATCAAATAACAACAATTATTATTATGATAATTATTATAATAATAATTGAAAATATTTGAAAATATTTGATACTAATATTTGAGACAACTAATACAACACCTATAGGGGGTATAGGTGTTGTATTAGTTGTCTCTTCAGAGGTTGCATGGCGTTTTACTTTCCTTCTTATGATGTCTTCAATGAAACCATTGGAGAAGCCGTTGTTGACTAGGACCTGCCTTACCCTACAGAGTTCTTCGTCGACTTGCTTCCATTCTGAGCTGTGGCTGAGAGCACGGTCGACATAAGCGTTAACAGCACTCCTCTTGTACCTATCTGGGCAGTCACTGTTGATTTGTTTGATTTGAACGAATAAATGAGTATCTCGTCGTATTTCCTACGTTTTTAAGGATTGCCAGTTTATTGTTATTAATTCATTACATATGCGACAAATCTATCTCGTCGCTTTTCCCACGTTTTTAAGGATTGCCAGTTTATTGTTCTTAAGTCATTACATATGCAACAAATCTGATGTATACGCGTAATTAATTGCAAATTCACATTAAATACATTATTTTCAATCAAACTTTCGTACCTCGTAACAATAGCGAGTAAGATATTGATTAGGAGAGAAACCCTGTTTTTATTGCATATATCGACGTTTCAGCCGCATTTGAGCTGATGCTGAGGAGGCAACGGCAACTTGTCTGATTAGAGCTAAAACTGCTCTAATACGGCTGAAACGTCGAAATATGCAATAAAAACAAGGTTTCTCGCCTAATCAATGTCCTACTCGATACTTTACCGAGATACAAATGGTTGATTGAAAATAATGTATTGAATGTGCATTTGCAATGAAATAAGAGTTTGCCTCATATATATCGTATATGTAGTGAATTCGTTCTCTACATGCGAGAGTGGGGGCTTACTCCCGCCGTTGACCCATTGAACCTCCTCAAATCTCTGGCAATGTTCTGGCACAGAGTTGACTCCAACGGGTAAACGGCGTCAGTAAGCCCCCGCTCTCGCATGTAGTGAACGAATTCACTACATATATTCAATGAAACAACGTACCTCGTTAAAATAGCGAGTAATATATTGATTATGAGAGAAACCCTGTTTTTATTGCATATTTCGACGTTTCAGTCGCATTAGAGCTGATGCGGAGGAGGCAACGGCAACATATCTGATTAGAGCTAAAACCGCTCTAATCTGGCTGAAACGTCGAAATATGCAATAAAAACAAGGTTTCTCTCCTAATCAATATCTTACTCGTTATTGTAACGAGGTACGAATGGTTGATTGAAAATTTGTATTTAATGTGAATTTGCAATTAATTACGCGTATACATCAGATTTGTCGCATATGTATGATTATAACAATAAACTGATAGTCCCGTTCCAAGGAGAGAAACCCTGAATTTTTGCATATTTCGACGTTTCAGCCGCATTATAGCTGTTTTTGCAGTACATCTTCTTTCTGTAACATACACGTTAAATCTGGAACATTTTAGTTAATTCTAATAAAGACAAGTTGATTTGTGTGATTTGAACGAATAATGGACTATCTCGTCGTTTTCCCCACGTTTTTAAGGATTGCCATTTTATTGTTATTAATTCATTACATATGCGACAAATCTGATGCAATTGTTATTACTTTATATATATATATAGATATATATATATATAGATATATATATATATATATATATATATATTATATATATATATATATATATATATATATATTATATATATATAATATATATATAATAATATATATTATATTTTATATGTAAATCCGACACGGCCATTCTTGGGTCGCCAAGTTTATATTATATATATATATTATATATATATATATATATATATATATAATATATATATATATTATATAATATATATAATATATATATATATATTATATATATATATATATATATATATATATATATATATATATATATTACTTGAGGTCGCCAAGTTTATACATATATATATTTCTCGCATGAAATGATCAATGGATCGTACTTCTGCCTTGTTAGATGATAACTGGTTCCACAAATCAACAGCCCTGTTACCGAACCAGTATTTTCCCCGCTCCCTCCTAAATCTAAACTTATTAATTTAAACAAAATGTTTCGAGTTCTAGAAACAATTTTGTTTAAAATGTTGTCCAATGACGATTTACCCGACGCTTTATTCGACGCTTTACCCGACGCTTTACCCGACACTTTACCCGACGATTTATCCGACTTTTATCCGACGATTTACCCGACATTTTACCGGACGCTTTACCGGACGAATCCCGCTTTACCGGATTTTACCGGACGCTTTACCCGACGCTTTATTTATTAATTTTATTTATTTCTACTTATTTTATTCTTATTTTTTATTTTTTATTTATTTTTATTTGTGCTTTATTCGGCGCTTTACCCGACGCTTTACCCGACGCTTTATCCGACGCTTTACCCGACGCTTTACCCGACGCTTTACCCGACGATTTATCCGACGCTTTATCCGACGCTTTACCCGACGATTTATCCGACGCTTTACCCGACGATTTATCCGACGCTTTACCCGACGCTTTACCCGACGATTTACCCGACGATTTACCCGACGATTTATTTGTCGCTTTATTTATTCATTTTTATTTATTTATTATTTTTATTTATTTTATTCTTATTTTTTTTATTTATGCTTTATTTGTCGCTTTATTCGGCACTTTATTCGTCTTTATTCGGCACTTTATTCGTCGCTTTATATGCTTTATATGACATGACCCGACACAACCTGACCCTACACGACCTGACCCGACACGACCTGACCCGACACGACCTGACCCGACACGACCTGACCCGACACGACCTGACCCAACACGACCTGATCCGACACGACCTGACCCAACACGACCTGACCCGACACGACCTGACCCGACCTGACCCGACACGACCTGACCCGATACGACCTGACCCGGCACGATCTGACCCGACACGACCTGACCCGACACGACCTGACCCGACACGACCTGACCCGACACCTGCAAAAACAGCTCTAATGCGGCTGAAACGTCGAAATATGCAATAAAATCAGGGTTTCTCTCCTTGGATACGGATTGTCAGTTTATTGTTATTAATTCATTACATATGCGACAAATCTGATGTATACGCGTAATTTATTGCAAATTCACATTAAATACAATACTTTCAATCTACCATTCGTACCTCGATAAATTAGCGAGTAAGATATTGATTAGGAGAGAAACCCTGTTTTTATTGTATATATCGACGTTTCAGCCGGATTAGCGGTTTTAGCTTTAATCAGACAAGTTGCCGTTGCCTCCTCCGCATCAGCTCTAATGTGCCTGAAACGTCGAAACATGCAATAAAAACAGGGTTTCTCTCATGATCAATATATTACTCGCTATTTTAACGAGGTACGATTGGTTGATTGAATATATGTCGTGAATTCGTTCACTACATGCAAGAGCGGGGGCTTACTCTGGCCGTTTACCCGTTGGAGCTTTCTCTGTGCCAGAACATTGCCGGAGACTGGAGGAGGTCCAACGGGTAAACGGCGGGAGTAAGCCCACACTCTCGCATGGGATGTTTGGGATATTTTGAAAACTGCAGGGTGGGTTTGGGCAAAATGTGACCCATCGCCGGTGTCAGTAATTGGCATATTTTCGGTATAAAAATTCGTAATATCAAACTGCGAATACGTGCAGAGAGCCAGAATTTGGCTCCAAAATATGGCTCAATCGTCGAGTTTGGAATGTTTGGGATATTTTGAAAACCGCAGTTGGGGTTTGGGCAAATGTGACCCATCGCCGCTCTCAGTTTTTGGCATATTATCGGTATAAAAAGTCGTAATTTCAAACTGCGAATACGTGCAGAGAGCCAGAATTTGGCTCCAAAATATGCCTCAAGCGTCGAATTTGGGATGTTTGGGATATTTTGAAAACTGCACGGAGGGTTTGGGCAAAATGCGATCCATCGCCGCTTTCCGTAATTGGCATATTTTCGGTATAAAAGTAGTAATTTCAAACTGCGAATACATGCAAAGAGCCAGAATTTGCCTCCAAAATATGGCTCAAGGGTCGAATTTGGGATGTTTCGGATATTTTGAAAACTGCAGAGGGGTTTGGGCAAAATGTGACCCATCGCCGCTCTCAGTAATTGGCACATTTTCGATATAAAATGTCGTAATTTCAAACTGCGAATACGTGCAGAGAGCCAGAGTTTGGCTCCAAAATATGGCTTAAGGGTCGAATTTGGGATTTGGGATATTTTGAAAACCGCAGTTGGGGTTTGAGCAAAATGTGACCCATCGCCACTCACAGTAATTGCCATATTTTCGGTATAAAAGTCGTAATTTCAAACTGCGAATATGTACAGGGAGCCAGAATTTGGCTCCAAAATATGGCTCAAGTGTCGAGTTGGAATATTTGGGATATTTTGAAACCGCAGTTGGGTTTGGGCAAAATGTGACCTATCGCCGCTCTCAGTAATTGGCGTATTTTCGGTATAAAAATCGTAATTTCAATGCGGCTGAAACATCGAAATATGCAATAAAAGCAGGGTTTCTCTCTTAATCAGTATATTAGTCGCTATTGTAACGAGGTATGAATGGTTGATTGAAAATAATGTATTTAATGTGA
>WNGS01090624.1:0-13906 GCA_020271785.1 Procambarus virginalis
GTTTATGCGTTTTTGTAATTGGTCTTTGTTTTTGTTATTATATGTCTGGCCTTTTGGTCTGTATTCCTTAGGTGCGTGGTTTAGTGGGGCGTTTTGGGAAATGTTTTCATTGGGTGAAATGTTACAAATGTTTTCAAGTGTTTTATGGGTTTTGTACATGGTTAAGTGGATGGATATATGCTTTCCCCTTGTGTTGTGTTCATTTATGTTCCCCATCGTACGGCTTTATTCGTCAGTACTGTATTTTTCCTTCTGTGCTGAGGGATGGGTAGTTTAATCACCTGTTTTGTGTTGGTTGTTTCAATTTATTATGAGCCATGTGTGTGCTATCCAACTCACTGTGTAATAGTGCTTTGGTAACTGTTTTTATATTGTATTTAGGTGTTTTATAAATAAAAGAGAAAAAAAATTAAGAATGCGGCGTTTGAAACGTCTGAGGATCTTCTCCGTCGGGCTCTTGCCAGGTATGGGCGTGTGGACTCTATTCGTGTCTGTAAATACACAACCGGGGACGTCAAGGGACTCGGTAATGGTTACAGAACAGCTAAGATGGTTCTTCATGGGAATGTGCCTTCTTTCACTCTTTCTGCCTTTACGGTCTGCTTCTCCTACCGTGGGCAGACTCGGACGTATTTTAAATGTGGCCACGTTGAACATTTGGCTGCTGCCTGCGACACTCGGATGTATGATCGGGTAAATGTGTTTCATGAAGCAGATTTTCCTCCCTTGCCCGAGCGTGAGGATGTCTCGGTTGTGGATGATACCCTTTGTGAAAGGACGGCCGCGGTGATGGGTGCCGCTCCAGTTAGTGCGGTTGGTGGTGTGGGTGTTGGGCTGGTGGGGGGTGCGGATCCGCCCCCGCCGTCGGCTTCCTCGCCTTCGCCAGCTTCCTCGCCTCCGCCGGCCCCGTCTCCAGCTCATGTGTCGCCTGAAGGGGTGTGGGCCTGTAGCCCCTGTGGATGAGGCTGATGTTTTTCCGGATAGTGTGTTGCCCGGTGACTTGCGGCCGGCCGTGGGCTCTACTGGGATGCCTCCTGGTGGGGCCGACAGTTCGGATGATCAGAGGCCTCTGTCTAAGCGTTCCTGGAGGGCTAGGAGTGTGTCGCACCCTCGTGGGTGGGCTGCAGTGTGTGTCGCCCCCTCGTGGGTGGGCTGCAGAGTGTGAAGTTGTGGAGGAGGATGTGATGGAGGGGCCTGTGCGCCCTCCTGTGCGCCCTCCTGTGAAGCCTACGGCGCATGCTGCTAGTGCCTCCCCTCCTTAGGAGGTTGCCCCTAGTGAGCGTTTCCTCGTGGTGTCCTCACGAAAACTGTGCGCCGGGAGGCCTCTGATCCTGTGCCCGGTGGTAGGGGCCCCTACAAATGTGCATTCCCTGTGGTTCCTCCTGGAGTGAAGAACCGTGTGACTATCAGTACTGACCTCTGTGGCTACTCTTGTCCATCTCCTGGTGCTCGTACCCCTTGTGCTCGTACCCCTTGTGCTGCACCCCTCCCTGTGGTATCGGCCAATTTAGTCCCACACGATGCGTCACACACTTTGGAACTTACTGTGGATTGCCGGGTGTATCCGGCGCCGTGGTGCCCCTATACTATTTGCGTGCCGAGGGTGAAGTGTTTTGTTTATGGGGTGCCGGAGCTGATGCCTCAGCCATGTGCGTTTCCTGGCAGACCGGTGTCTGATGATGTCAAGCTCGTTTGGGAGGCATACTGCTTGCGGTTTCCGAAGAGGGAGTTTCCCGATAAATATGCTTAGTTTTGTGCTTGCATTATATGCTCCCGGAACGATTATAACTTATTGTATTGTCTGCAATGTGGTTGTTTTGTTTGCCTAGTTTAGACCTTTGTGTACATTGTTTTGTGTTTTGTTCATACTGTAATGTGTTTTCCGTGTGTGTTAGCCTGTTATCTTCTGTGTTGTGTTTCTAATGGTGTTCTGTGTGTATTCACTTAGTTGTATTCACTTAGTTGTATTTTACGGGGGTTGAGCTTTGCTCTTTCGGCCCGCCTCTCAACTGTCAATCAACTGTTTACTAACTACTACTTTTTTTTCCACACCACACACACACACACACACACCCCAGGAAGCAGCCCGTGACAGCTGACTAACTCCCAGGTACCTATTTACTGCTAGGTAACAGGGGCATTCAGGGTGAAAGAAACTTTGCTCATTTGTTTCTGCCGGGTGCGGGAATCGAACCCGCGCCACAGAATGACAAGTCCTGCACGCTATCCACCAGGCTACCTGGCCTACCTGTGTGTGTGTGTGTGTGTGTGTGTGTGTGTGTGTGTGTGTGTGTGTGTGTGTGTGTGTGTGTGTTTTGCCGGGTCCTGTGTGTTCCAGTATTTTTTTCATGTGTGTCTGGGTTGTGGTTGCCGTTTGTTTCACGGTTCCTGTGTGTTCTGGTCGAACGATCACATGTTTCTGTATTGTGTGTGCCGGGTGTTCAGTGGGTTGTGTGTGCATTGAAATTTTTTACTTTGTACCTTTTCTTATGAATGTTTATTTTTCGCCATTGTGTGTTTTTTATTGTATTGGCGCACCTTGGTCTTGTTGGTCTTGTTGGTCTTGTTGGTCTATTGGTCTTGGCGCACCTCGTCTGGGTTGTGCAGTTTATTATTGTGTTTTCAAATGTATTTTGCTTGTTTCATGGGTTCTCATTTACGTGCACTATGTAAATGGTTCACTCACTAGGAGCAACCTCCCAAGGAGGGGAGGCAGCAGGCGTCGTAAGCGCCACAGGATGCCGCACAGGCCCCTCCATCACATCATCCTCCACAACGTCACACTCTGCAGCCCACTCACGAGAGGGCGACACACTCCTAGTCCTCCGGGAACGCTTGGACAGAGGCTGCTGACCATCCGAACTGTCACTCGCAGCAGGAGGCATCCCAGTAGAGCCCACGGCCGGCCGCAAGTCATCGGGCAACACATGATCTATAAAAACATCAACCTCAGCCACAAAGGGTACAGGCCCACACCCTGCAGGCAACACAGGAGCCGGAGACGGGGCCGGCGGAGGCGGAGGAGCCGGCGGAGGCGAGGAAGCCGACGGCGGGGGCGGGGCCGCACCCCCCACCACCTCGACGCCCACACCACCAACAGCACTAACTGTAGCGGCATCCAACACTGCAGCCGTCCTCACACAAGGGGTATCATCCACAACTGACACATCCTCACGCTCGGGCAAGGGAGGAAAATCCGCTTCATTAAACACATTCACCCGATCATACATCCGAGTGTCGCAGGCAGCAGCCAAATGTCCAACGTGGCCACATTTAAAACACGTACGAGTCTGCCCACGGTAGGAGAAGCAGACCGTAAAGCCAGCAAGCGCGAGAGAAGAAGGCACATGCCCATGAAGAACCATCTTAGCTGTTCTGTAGCCATTTCCGAGTCCCTTGACGTCCCCGGTTGTGTATCGACAGGCACGAATATAGTCCACACGCCCATACCTGGCAAGAGCCCGACGGAGGAGATCCTCGGACATTTCAAATGGCGCATTCTTAATAGACACGTATGTGTACTCCACACTCAAATTCGTCACAGTCACAGAGCCAAGGCCGTTGCTCAGCCCCACCACCTTGTCCTCATACTGGTCGAGAAACCTCTTGAACAAGCCATTCTCGGCAAACTTCACAATTACTCTGTCGTCACGAACAACCTGTAGACCGACGAGATCCTCCACTTTCACACCCATAACTGCAAACAGAGTGTTGCTGACGACGCCAATATCCACCCGACAGGTAAACGTCAGCCCAGCCGAGTCTTTCCTTCTGAGTGGCGGCACGTAAGTCCCCATACTGAGACTGAAAAACAGTCACCCTGCAGTGGCAAACAACCACCCGTCAGGGCAACCAACAATCGCCCAATGTAAACACCAGCAGGGAGACCAGGGGAACGTCCGACCCGGCTGGTGGTTGCCACCACACTCCAGTGAAACACTAAATGGTTCCAAAGTAAATTAGGTAGTCCAAAAATGTAGTCATACCTTGCCGAGTCACTATAGAACATAAGCAAGTTACCCACTGAAATTAAATATGGTACTTACAGAATTAGCGAACTTTGTGCTCAAAAGAAAGAAAGCTAATTCCCTACCTTAGGTAAGTACCATCAATTCTGACTGACGAGTAGGGGTGCGAGTGTCAGCTGTGACGAGAACTATTGGCGAGGTCCCAACTCGTCAATAAAAGTCCGTGCGAGAGGAACTATTGCCCTCTTTATCCTCCTAGAGTCGGATTGCAGAAATTAGGTGCTATTGACCCGGAGACAGACCACAGTACCAGGGTACCTATATGATGATCTGCCGAAAATATGAGAAATATCTGAGGGACAAAAGATGTTAAACACGGGTAATAACACAGAGGGGGAGACGACCAATTAAGAGTATGACTGCGGCCTACAGTCACCACGTAATCCAAAGTTGTCTCACACTCACCATATGCTACTCCCGTAATGCACAATATACACAGCACCATATGAATAATAAAAGTGATTAGTAAAAAATATTGAAAGCAAGGGAATTAAAGCCAAGTACGCTTACCACGAATTACCAATACCTGAGTGATGCTCCTTGGACAGGCCCCCAAATATATGTGACGGTAAAGTAGTGGAGTATGGTGTTCGGCAGTCTTCCACTGGCAGATGTCAAAGCCAGGCCATATATAACAAAACAAAAAGTAAAAAAAAGAAAAAAAAGAAGAATGACTGCTTGTCTGATAATCTGTGGTAAGGTAAGGGAAGAGACACGAAACACAAAATAATAAACAATGAAATTTAATAACTATAGAAAACAAATTTAAATACAGACAAATTCTTGGCTTAGCAATGTGAATAGATAACAAGTGAAAAAGAACTAACATAAAAATGAATTACGTTAACAGGAGGACAATATGAAACACAAGTGAAATATAAAATGGTCAGTATATAAAAATGGTGCTGGGAATATATGCTGTCGGGGTTTCACGGTGTACTCGCTAGAGAAGGGTTAGAGCAACAGTAGACTGGATCTCCTTTCCAGGTGGTTGCTCCAACAATAACCCTTACTCACCGTCGTTCGGCGGGTCTTCCCTCAATCCTCTAGGCTCCACTGCTGGCCTCGGAGAGTATCCCAGTCGATCTCACAACCGGCCTTTAGATTATAAGATGAGTGAGAGCACAGATCGTTCCCTCAATCTGTGGCCCACCCCGACACCGAACTCTTACACAGCCTTCAAGGTCGCCAACTGGTTTTCTTGTGTCCAGTAACACTGCAGTGGTCAGGTGTAATTGTGGCAAGAGCAAATTCCAATAATGTGGTATCAGGCAGATCACTCAGCTTTACTTCGTTACACGGTCACAAGATAAATGGAGGGGATGATATCAAACACCAAAGAGTTTTGGTATTTTACTTAAAAGACAACGAGAAATATATATGCATCAATGTATCAGAATTAATATATGACAATTGTTCCATTCATAGCATAATATTCTAGAGCGCACCGATATGGTAACATCGGCCGCGCCACGCGTCACCTGTCAGACTCAGCTGACCGGGACCCTCGCGATCGTGGGAACAGACTAGTACTTGTTTTCTAATTGTCACGATCCCCGTTTATTTAACTTTTTCCAAAACACTATTCAACGTTCACAGGGTTTACTTATGATTTCACTGGCCTCACGATCAACATCTTATTCACAATACTCTCACAGTGACTTTTCACCGTACCAAAAGATTACTCTATTCTTAATAATATTTACTGTGAATGCACTCACTTGATCACTGAACTTTTCTTTATATCTATACTTTCTCTTAAAGAGATATCACTGACGATCACTCCACGTATATGATATTATTCAGTACACAGGCATGTCATATATAAATCAGTAATAAATGTCAGGCATATATATCTATATACATCATGAAGATCAATACACAGGCATTTATATTAATAGATCATAGAGATCAACACACGGGCATTTATATCGATAGAATAGAGATCAACACACGGCACTTATATCAATAGATTATAGAGATCAATCCACAGGCATTTATATCAATAGATTATAGAGATCAATACACCAATATCTGGTTTACTACCAATATATATAATAATAATACTCACTGTAGATTAATAATAGTCACAGTAAATTCTCTGATGAATCTTGGTGCTTGCACACACCCACACATAGATATATATGTAAACTGATACTGTGAGCGCTCTGGGCAGCCTCACCACATACTGTGCTCTCTGTGACTTAAACTCAAGTGAGACTTGCTCACGACATATAAAATATCCTGACAAGAATATATATAGCTAACTAAAGGGGAAATGGGAGGGTAACTGTAAACACCTACTTCACCTATCCTAGGATGACAGTTGGGTTGTAGCTCCTGGTCCAGGCTCTCGCCTCGTTCATCCAGAAACACAAGCCCCACGCCTTAGGATGTCGCGTCTCGCCGCTTCTGTACACAGCAGGTCCGTGCTCCTTCCTCTACAGTACGTCGCAGGGTCGAAGTCGGTCTCCTGGCCGTCAACTTTCCTCCCAACTACGGCAGCCAGCCTACGTCTCGGCGGTCGTCGTACGTTTCCCAATTAGTTCTTGTCACTGTACTCCCAGAGGAACTGTCTCTCACCACTACGAAGTCACGGTGAAGTTATCAGCCGTCCCGGACGACACACGCACAGCACCCGACTTCAGAGCACTTGAAGCTCACAACACTGTCAATTCCCTCGTCGTCTAGATATATCGCTAGGTATTTGGGAAGACTTCTCGACGTGCTTGCATCCAACTGTTGACTCGTAGGGTTCCACGAAGGTGGGGTTACTGTCAAACTTGACAGGATCGTCGATCACACGTTCAACCTGGTTGACAAGGCTGTCAACCCGGTTCACTCACGGTGGGTGGCCCGGCCACTAAGCTGTCTCTTATACTGGTGAACTGCCAACGACGACACACGTCGATGCCCGGCCCACTTCTTGCAACACACCTGTCCCTGAGCACTTGTTGCTCAATATTCTGTCAATTCCTTATCTGAGCCACTTCTGGGTTGCAGGAAGACCTCACAGAGTGCGTGCCAACAACTGGAGACGCTTAAATCCACCGGAGTTCGGTAAATCCGTCACTCTGACAGGATGACCGATCGCGCGTCCTACCTCTCGGACGCGTCGTGAAAGACTGATGTCGCCTGGCGCCAACACGGGCGGACCCCCTATGCCTATGTGACGTCACTTTTCCCAAAGTTGGTTTTCATTGGCTCCCAGTGCCATGTCGCTGACGGTGACCAATCTGGCGCCACTGACGTCACACAGTTTTGGCGGGAGAACAGACTTGCCAGCGCCATATTGGCTCCCTAAAGGGCCTATCCCACAGGCCAAAATGTTCATTTTTGCAAATTTCTCGGCTCTTCGAGAATACTGTTCTCTCCCACATATGTTCAATTGTTGCCTGCAATGTAGAGAACGCTCGGGAATAGTGGACATGACTCTTACAGCAGGCGTGGGAGAATTAGAAGGGGGGAACACCGTCACAATGCGCAAGCTATAGACCACTATTTGATCACACGAGGTGAATCAACTAAGAGTTCACAGCTTAAGAGCACAAGATATTCTGATGGTGGTACTGCAAGTCGACCCCGACATTGCCTTGGTGAGGAACGTGGTTGGTGTAGGACTGGAGTGGTGTGTTCTCGAACGGCCAATGAGAATGCAGGAAGGCCGGCAACTTGGTAGTTTGAGACTGCAGCAGTTGAAGGGTCGGCGCGGAGACGAGGTGTGCAGGAGGGGGAGTATGCAGGTGCGTGTGGCGGTCTTGATATGCGTTTAAGCTACTGTAAAACATATCTTAAATGTGGCGTGGAACATGACGATAACAGGAAAAAGCAGGCTCAATCTCTGGGAAGAGATTATCGTCACAACATGAACAAAAACGCTCTCACCAAAACACCTGCCTCACAACAAATAAGGGAGAGGCATGGGCCCAAAATACAATAGGGCAAACAAAAGGCCATATGGGTACACAACACTACAGTAACATGGAATCTGCTGACATATTTCCCCGGGAACAAGACCCGGGGTAACCGCACATTGAACGCCTCCCAAATTATCCAATGACCCCAAGTGGTCTTACCCTCCACCGGGGGCGCTATGGTATCCGGAACCCTGGCAACAAACACCTGCATACAGGGAACCCAGATGGTGTCACACCAGAGGCGAGTAACCGCCACCCTACGCCATACATCGGGAACCTGCCCATCTTCAAAGTCCTCCGGTACTTCTGACCGCAGGAACTCGGCAACCACTTCCTCCAGAGTCTCAAGTCGCAACCCCACAGGAAAGGGCTGGGCAGTGGGCATCACCACAGGGGCACCAGCGGCCACATGCACACCACCAGACGACCGCAGGGAACCAGGGCGGCGAGCATCTTTCCGTAAAGTCACCACCAGGCCATGCCCAGCACCAGCATCTGCACTATCCCTGGCAGCGGAAGCCACCACACCCCACTGCGGAGAGCCCCCTGGCAGGGAAGGAACAGAAGGCACACCCGAGACACGGGCATCAGCACCAGCAGGTACATGATCCTCCGCCACCACCACCCGCGGAGATAAAGACACATACGGATCCACGCCGTCAACACCTGAAGACCCACAGTCACTGAAGTCCCCAACATCGGCCGAGGCAGTAGACAGGCAGCCTGGAACGTTTGGGCTCCGGCCGGATATCGTCAGAGCCGGAAGTGGACCCAGAAACACGGGCACCACCAGCCGGACGAACCGACGCCCAACGAAGAACGGCAGCAGCCTCCACCACAGAGGGAACCGGACCACACACAGCAGGAGGCTCCACAGCCACCCCACCACCCAGCACAGTAGGGACCCGAGGCGAGGATGCAGGGCCAGACTCAGCAGCCGAAGACGAGGGAGCAGACGGCGATGCCTCACAGGGAGCACCAGGAAGGACCACTGGAGCAGCAGGGCCAATGACAGGAGCAGGAGTATCAGCCGACGGCACCACACCATCCGGAGGAGGGTCTGCGACAACCGGGGGAAAACCTGGCGACACTGAGGGAGCCTCATCAGCAAGCGGGATGTTCACCTCCTCACCCCCGGAGTCCTCCTCCAGAGGGAGCGGCGGGAAAGCCTCTTCTCGGAACAAGTTGATGGGAGCAACAGGAGCTGCAACACACCCAGCAGCTTGATGCCCCATCAAGCCACACTGGAAACAGGTACGGGGTTGTCAAGCATAGAACACCCGGACGTAATACCCCATAAGCTGGACCGATGATGGCATATCCGACCGCAGGCGCATCCCCAAGGTGCAAATGTTCGTCCACCTACCAGCATACCACCCTGAGGAGAGCATGTTCACCCGCACACTGACGACCGCCCGGTACCTCTGAAAGTAACGTCGGAGGAGGTCCTCGGGAATGCCCAGGGGCGCCCCATGCACACTGACATAAGTCAGGGCACCACTACGATCCGAGATGGACACAGAGCCGGCACCACCCGGCAATGGTAACGAACGCCCCTCGTAACGACGGAGGAAATCAGGTACTCTTCCTCCATCACAAACTTGACAACTACCCGGTGGGCAATCACCAGCTCAACACCGTAGACGGCCATCACAGGAACACGGAGCATGTCGCACATAACCATTTCAATGTCCGCATATCCAGCACGACCGGTGAACTCCAGACCCACGGAGTTTACCCAGACAATAGGAGGGAGATGGCCACCCATGGCAAGCCCGCCACATCAACACGCAGCCAGTCAGCAACCATAGCTACTGATTTGATTGCATTGCAACCGACATTGCAGGAGCAGACTGCACTGAGGCGTAGAACAGTAGGAGGTTACTGGAGACGTGTTTCAGAACCCACTGTGTCAATTGTTGTAATTGTGATTATAGATCTGTTAGTTCTTGTTTCTTGTTGATTCCTCTGTGGTCACGCTTATGTTCGAGTTAGTTCATTATGCAGTCCGAGGGGCTGGTGTCTAGCTGTCATTGATAGTGTCACAGGAAGGATTTCGAGTAACGTCATTGATATTTCTTTTGTTTTTGTTGTAGTAGTTAATACTTTATTGAATAAACTAAGTTGTTATGTTTAACATTGTCTTTTCGTTAAACCTCACACATTATTATTGCCCTGCAAGTGTACTGCACACTCGGCTTTTAAAAATTGAGACTGATTCAGAGTTCAGGACCAAATATACGGCACCACACAACAATAAATTATTGTTGTGAGAGCCCAGGACCTACTCCTTAGATTCGCTTCGGCGAATGGCGAAGGTCAGCGACCTAAGAGGGGGGGATTTCAATTTTTATTGGGGTCTCGGCGTTTGCTCGCGCCTAGCCAATTGTTCATATATGGACCCAAAGTGAGGAATTAGCTGCTTACTACACTGGTGTGCTAGCTAAGCAAGTCTCAGGCGACCTAATTAAATATCACGACAGGAATAAAGGTTAAAGAATAAAGAAAATTCTTAGAAATTTTCCGAGCTCAATTCCTAATACCAATTTCATTTATTCCCACTTAATCAAGTCACAAACTCTCACACTAATTACTATGTTGTACTCTTGTAAAATCAAAGACCACTTAAGAATTCTTTGTTTCTTACATTTCATGGAGTTAATGAATGTCAGGGGATTATGATCTGTGTATATGACAACTTGATTACCTGACAGGTATGTTTCAAACTTCTTAACCGCCAAAATCAAACAAAGAGCTTCCTTCTCTACAACAGAATAATTAGTTTGTGCCTTATCAAATTTACGAGAAAAATAGTATACAGGGTGCTCTAAATTATCTGGTCCTACTTGGAAAGAATCGCACCTGCTCCTAAATCCGAAGCGTCTATGTGCATTATAAATGGCTTATCAAATTGTGGACTGGCTAATACAGGTGACGTTGAGAGAATTCCTTTCAACTTCTCAAAAGAGTTCTGACACTCCTGTGTCCACTTGAACTTTACCTGCTTTCTAAGAAGATTAGTTATAAGTGCAGCCACAATTTGAAAAATTCTTACAATATCTTTTATAATATACACACATCCCAATAAACCTCTGCACGGATTTCTTGCTCGTTAGTACTGGGTAATCCACGATTGCCTGGACCTTGTCTTGCAACGGAGCTATCTTACCTTGTCCGACCTCATGACCTAAGTAAATTATTGTTCCCTTAGCCCAGCTACATTTATTTACATTTACAGTTAGATTAGCATGTCGTAACACTGTAAACAATTGTTTCAAACTAGAAATATGGTCTTCCCAACACTTACTAAAAATTTCATCATCTAAGTATGCTCTACAATCTGGCACATCTTTTAGCAAAGAATTCATCAACTTTTGAAAAGTTACTGGGGCATTTCTCAGTCCAAATGGCATCACATTAAATTCAAATGGAGTTGACCCTGAGCAGCCGTGGAGTGCGGACGTGTCCCTCCGTGACTGCTGGGGTTGTTTGGCTGTTTGATCGCCAGGTGGCGGGGCGTCGCTGCCCCCCCCCCACCCCAGTGTTGTTGCCTGGTTGGCTGAGTATAGACGTGGCAGGTATTGGGCTTACCATGGGTGGTCCTCTGCCCTCTATTAAGCGCGTGAACTCCGTGGGCCTGGAGTTCACTGGGCGTGCTGGATATCCGGAAGTCGCCGTGGTTCTGTGCGACTTGCTTCATGTCCCTGTGATGGACGTCGACGGGATTGAGCTTGTGACAGCCCATCGTGTTGTCATCAAGCTGGTGACGGAGGAGGTGTACCGTGATTTCCTCGGTCGTTTCGAGGGACGCTCGTTGTCGTTGCCGGGAGGTGCCGGCTCTGTCTCCATATCAGACCGGAGTGGTGCGCTGACCTATGTCAGTGTGCATGGGGCGCCCCTGGAGTTTCCCGAGGATCTTCTGCGGCGTTACTTCCAGCGGTTTGGGCCAGTCATCAGTGTGAGGGTCAACACGATATCCTCTGGGAGGTATGCCGGGAGGCGGACTAACATTCGCACCTTGGGAATGCGCTTGCGGTCGGATATTCCATCTTCGGTCCGGCTTCTGGGGTGCTACATACGGGTGTACTATGCCCGACAGCCTCGGACCTGTTTCCGGTGTGGCTTGATGGGGCATCAGGCTGCCGGGTGCGATGCGGCTCCGGTTGCCCCTGTCAACCTCTTTAGGGAGGAAGATTTCCCTCCGCTTCCCCTGGACGAGGACTCCGGGGATGCGGGGACTGACCAGCTCGTTGTTGCGGCTCCCCCGGCGTCCCCTGACGTTCCCCCGGATGTCGCCGGCCTTCCTCAGGCTGTTGCGGTGCTAGTGGATCCTTCTGCTCCTGTCCCTGCTGCTCCAGTGGGCCTGTATGCTGCGCCCTCCTCACCGCCTGTTCACCTGTCTTCAGATGCTGCGCCTGGCCCTGCCTCATCGCCTCGGATCCCGGCTGTGCTGGGTGCTGAAGTGGCTGTGGGGTCCCCGGTTGTGTGTGGTCCGGTTCCCCCTGCGGTTGAGGCTGCTGCAGTCATGAGACGGGCGTTGGTCCGCGCGGCTTGTGATGCCCGTGGTTCTGGGTCCGCTTCCGGCTCTGAGGATGTGCGCCCGGTGCCCAAGCGGTCCAGGCGTTCGTCTACTGCATGGGCTGATGTGGAGGATGTCGACGCTGATGGGTTTTCGGGAGTTGAGGTGGTGGACGCTGACGTCCATGTACCTGCTGATGCCAAGGATTGTGTGTATGATTCACCTCCTGTGTCTTCTGGCGGCGGTTCCCCGCAGTGGGGGGTGGTTGCTCCTCCGGATGTTGGTGAGGGGGGTGCTGGTGCAGGCCGGGACCTAGTGTTGGTACTCAAGAAGGATGTTCGGCGAGAGGAGCCCCTGCAGGTGTCCCGTCCGGTGGTTGCTGCGAAGCCCTGTGGGGCTGCCGAGGTTACAAGTGCGCTGCCCGTTGCCCGCGCCTGTAAGGGGAAGCCCGTCCCGTTCATCTTGGCCAACGGAGTGGCGTATGATTCGAAGACCAACCCTATAAGTATTAGCTTTCATGACCGAGTGTTGCCTATTCCGTGGTGCCCCTCGACTGTCTGGGTTCCAGAGGATCGGGTATTTGTTGAAGGTGTGCCGATTTCGATGCCCGATCCTCGGACGACCCTTCGTCCCCCTATTACGGACGAAATCCTGGTGATGTGGGAGGCGTATTGTACTCTTTTCCCGGCTGCAGAGTGGCCGGAAAAGTATGCGCAGTCCTGATTGTCCGTGTGCTTGCTGTGTGTATCGAGTGTGTCTGGACTTTGGTCTGTTATATGATGTTTATTGTGTGCCCTTCAGGCCGATGTCGTCTTTGTTTTCTAAATGTCCCTGTTTCTTGTAATTTAGGCTATACCTTTTCATGAATTATGTTTCTTTGATTTGTTGTATTATGTGCCCTTCTGGCTATGCTGTTCGCTCTCTTATGTGCGGGGTTTTTGTGCGGAAATTATTTTTTCTTGTTCTCCTCTGCTTTCTCTGTGTATTGAGGTCTTGGTTTATGTGTTATTGTATTTTGGGTATTGGTCCTTCAGGCCGGTGTTTTGTTTTGTTTGTTGTGTACCGATGGTTTTGTACTGTTTGATATGCGCCTGTGTTTTTGTTATTTTGCATTTGTTTATCCTTTGTACTGCATTTGTTTATCCTTTGTACTGCATGTGTTTATCCTTTGTACTGTACTTTAAATGCCTTTTTGAGTCTTGTAATTTGTTATGCTGTACTGTCGGCCCTTCTGGCTGATGGGTTTTCTTTGTTTCTCTTTGGTTTGTAATGTGTCTCTCATTGTTTTTTATTGTATTTAATTTGCATGTTTGCATGTAAAAATAAAAATAAAAAAAAAAAAAAACTAGACTTATCTGAGGGGTATCACCAGATACCACTTACTAACTTTGCTAGGGAAGTGACAGCTTTTATCACTCCTGATGGAGTATTTGAATTTAATG
>WNGS01090637.1:0-14540 GCA_020271785.1 Procambarus virginalis
AATAAATCTGGAGATCGTCAGCACCTCTTCTTCCACGACCTCCAACACTCCTTCAACTGGGCAGAAAAGACAGGAGTCACACACTCTCACAGAAGGGCCTCTTCACCACGTCGGCACCTCTTCTTCACTGTCCTGCCGTCCACACACACTGTCTCTGTGACAGCTGGACATAAGCTGCCCTGCAACTATTCTACTACTAAGGTTAATGTCCTATTTCCACATACATAAGTGAATATTGTGACCTAATCTAGCCTATTCACACAAAGTGGTAATGGGAGGGAAAATGCTTTACCTTTACATTCCTGGCTAACGACGCCTGTCCCTCGATGGTGTGAGGTTCCCACGCTTCCTGAGTCGATCCTTGACGATCCAGGAACGTTCCCACAGGTCCTCAGGTGTCGTGAAGCCTTCGCGTCATCGCCGTTCCAATCCCTGAGATTCAGCTATCCCAATCCTGGTTCATCAATGGGCCCTGAGCTAATCACTATATTCACACACTCGTCCCTTCCACAAGGCGTTGCTCCTTGTCCTAGGAACGGTGTCGTCCCTCCAAGCCCTCAGTGGCTGTGACCCGGTCACAGCTAGGCCTGCCTGCCACACTTTCCAGGCCCTCAACGTCCAGCGTCGCCACCGAATATTTTCCAAGTTTAGCACTTCTCTGCTCAAATACTTGGTTCCATTTTGTTTCCCAGAAGCGCGGGTTCTCCAATATATATTAGGTGCGCTGCGATGGCTGGCTCTAATCCACTGAGAAAGGCCTGTAGAGCCTCCAATCCTTGAGAGCTGACCGAGGTGCATCCTCTCGCCTCCACTGTCAGGCCAACTCTGACGTTGGCGCCGCCCGGGGCACTCGGTGACGTCACGGCGGGCTCTGATTGGTCGCCCATGACCCAAGCCACCCAATCCGCACACGGCTAGCGTTTCTACAACACAGCGGATCTGCAGGTAGGGGTTACTACTTCATTTGTATCCGGGAGCCTCTTTTCCCTTACCTACAAACTTATAATGTAAGTTTCTCCCTTAACTGGCGGCCGATCTGGTCGCCACACATACCAACAGACTTCCCTGTACCTCAGAGAAACAGTAGGGAGAGTCGATATGACTCTTAAAGCAGGCAAACGAAAAGGATAGGAGACGGCACCGTAACAGTACACAGAAAAAAGGAAAGAGAGGGAAGGTAGGGGAGGAGGCGGAGTGGGCCTACTCATGAGAAAGGAATGGAGTTTTAGGGAGATGGCTATCCCGGGCTGTGAGGGTTTCAGAGACTACATAGCAGACACCATGACAATGGGAGGACCAAGGAATAATAATAATAGTAGCAGTAATATATAACCCTCCACCAAATGACAGAAGACCCAGTCAAGAGTACGAAATAACAACATGACAGTTAACACTATAATTGAGAGGGCAGCCTCTGCTGCCTGTAGAAATAGATCCCACCTGCTCATCATGGGGGACTTCAATCACGGAAGGATTGATTGGGAAAACAAGGAACTGCATGGAGGCGAGGATACGTGGAGAGCCAAACTACTGGAAGTGGTGACTATAAACTTCTTAACCCAGCATGTCAGAGAACCCACAAGGATGAGAGGAAATGACGAACCAGCGAGACTCGACCTGGTCTTCACCCTGAACGACTCTGACATAAGAGAAATAGGTTTTGAGGCCCCAGTAGGAATGAGCGACCACAGTGTGTTGGTGTTTGAGTACCTGATTGAAGAAGGGTTATTGAACTCGAGGAGGGATACCGAAACCAAAAGGTTAGCATACCGAAAGGGAAATTATGAGGAGATAAGAAAATTCCTAAAAGATATAGCATGGGAAACAGAGCTCAGGGAAAAGACGGCCAAGATATGATGGACTACATGACGCAAAAGTGCAAGGACGCAGCAAACAAATTTGTCCCAGCCCAAAAGGAAAACAGTGAAATGAAGATGAGAAACCCATGGTTTAATCAGAGATGTAGGCTAGCTAAGCAGCAAAGTAAAAGGGCATGGAGAATCTATAGGAATAACAGGAGACTGGAGAGCAGAGAAAGATACCAGAATGCCAGGAATGAATATGTCAGGATGAGAAGAGGGGCAGAAAGACAATACAAAAACGACATCGCAAGCAAGGCAAAGACTCAGCCTAAGTTGCTGCATAGCCACATCAGGAGAAAAACAACATTAAAGGAACAGGTTATGAAATTAAGGATAGTGGCAGAAGGATTCAGTACAAATGACAAGGAAGTGTGTGAGGAACTGAATAAGAAATTCCAAGAGGTCTTCACCTTAGAGCAAGGAGAAATCCCAGAGATAAGTGAGGGAATAGCTAACCAGGAACCACTGGAAGAGTTTGAGATTACCAGCGTGGAAGTAAGGAAGTGTTTATTAGAGTTGGATGTGACAAAGGCTATTGGCCCAGATGGAATCTCCTCCAGCACTTGCTCGTCTCTCGTGTCAATGAAACTCGTTACCTTATCATCCTCCATCTTGTGACTATGAGTGATAACCTGTGCCTGATACCTAATACCACAAACAATGTACCACAATCGCAACCTTTATCTTGATCGTAATCCTGGCAAGGTCGCCAATGTTGGGTGGTGTTGTTGTTCACGGTACGTGAGGGGTCAGCAACAGTAAACTAGATATCCTCTCAACGGTCGCTCTGGCGATAACCGTTACTCACCGTAGTCCTGCGGGTCTTGACTCTATCCTCTCGGCGCCACTGTACGCCCACGAGAGTACCCCAATCGATCCCCCAACCGGCCTCTGGTCAAGGAGTGAGTGGAGACACAGATTGTTCCTTCAATTGTGTGCCTGCCCCGGCAAGGACTCTTACACTACTTACAAGGTCGCCAACTGGTGTTTTCCGGTGTCCAGTAACACTACAGTGGTGTTGCGTAATTGTGGTAACTGTGGCAAGAGCACGCTCGATTAATCTGATATCAGGCAAGTAATTATTCCTGTCACTCTGTCTTCTGTCAAGTATTCCGTAGTCACGAGATTTATGGAGGGGATGATACAAACACCAAGGTATTTTGGTATTTTACTTAAAACATCAAGATATTCATATATCAATAAACACACAAGTACAAGTGCAACAGCCGTTCTCTCCTCACAGATAATTTGGAGCACACCGATATGGCAACACACTTCCACCCCCACGTCAAATGTCAAAAATATCAGCTGGGCCGCGCCCTGCTAGTCGTGAGAATGTTTATTGCTTGTTTTCCAGGCGTCGGGCGCCCCGTTTCTTTAACTTCTCATGAATCACTATATTTATCATCCATATAACATATCTATAATTTCGATAGAACACAATAAACCACCATACTGGTCTCACGATTAATAACTCATTCTTACAGTACTTAACGTGATATTTCACTGTATTATAGAACTGCGCTGTACTTGATAATGATTACAATGAATGCACTTTCACGGTACTGTTCTTAGATTCAATAATTCCTCTCAAAGGCGATATCACAAGTAATCACTTCACACATGTGAAATTATTCAATACACAGTCATATACATATACATTGGTAAATCGTAGATATCAATAATAGTAATCATACAAATACTGGGCACATAGCCCAACACGAATAACTGGTTCACTAGAATATATATATTCTCTCTCTATGGTAAAGTCACATGAAATAAATTCTCGTTACAGCCAATTCTTTAATAAATCCAGGTGCTTGCACACACCACACACACATATATATATATATATATATATATATATATATATATATATATATATATATATATATATATATATATATATATATATATATATATATATATATATATATATAAATGAATACTGTGAGTGCTCTGTATAGCCTCACTCCGCCACTGTGCCTACTGAGACGTAGATCCAGGTGAGACTTGCTCACTACATGAAAGATACTCTGGCTAAATACATATAACTGACTAAAGGGGAATTGTGAGGGTAACTGTAATCACCTACTTCACCTATCCTTCGATGAGAGTTGAGTTGCAGCTCCTGGTCCAGGCTCTCGCCTTGTGTATCCTCCAGAAACCCAAGCCAACGTCCCAGGATTATCGCGTCTCGCCGCGTTCTGTCCTCCGCAGGTCCGTTCTACTCCTCCACGTCTTGTAGGGTTGGAGTCGGTCTCCTGGCCGTCAACTTCCCTCTCAATTACGGCTGCCAGCCTACGTCTCGGCGGTAGTCGTACAGATTCCCAATTAGTCTCTTTTTTCACTGCACTCCCAGTGGAATTGGCCCCGCCACTACGATGTCACTGTGAAGCTATCTGACGTCCCAGACGATACTGCTTAAACTCCACCTGCACAGCACCCGATTCCAGAGTATTTGAAGCTCAATATTCTGTCCATTCCCTCGTCGGTCCTCACACATGGAATGAAGGAAGACTTCTTGGCATACTTGCATACAACAGGTGACTCGTAAGGTTCCACGGGATCGGCATACTACTGTCAAATTGACAGGACTGGAGTTCATACATCCAACCTAGTTGACGAGTCTGTCAACCAGGTTTCCTCACGGTGGAATGGCCCAGCCACTAAGTTGTCTCCTACACGGGTGAACTGCCACAGACGTCACATACGTCACTGCCCAGTCCACTTCTTGCAATGCACTTGTCCCGGAGCACTTGTTACTCAATATTCCATCAATTCCTTCTTCGGTCCACACATGGAATGAAGGAAGACCTCTCAGAGTGGGTGCAGACAACAGGAGACGCCTATATCCACCGGAGCTTGGGTAATCCGTCAACTTGACAGGATTCCCTGGCGCACGTCTTGCCTGACTGACGTGCCGTGCGAGACTGTGGCGCCAGCACAGCGCTACGGCTGGACCCCCCCTGCCTTCGTGACGTCATATTTGCCAAGGGAGGTTTTCATTGGCTGTGCCACTGACGTCACACAGTTTTGGCGGGAGAACAGAGGAGCCAGCGCCATATTGGCTTCCTAAAGGGCCTATACCACATGCCAAAATACTCTTCTTTTACAAATTTCTCGGCACTGCGAGAACCCTATACTCTCCCACGTATGTTAAACTGATGCCCGCGATGTAGAGAACGCTCGGGTAAAGTGGACATGACTCTTACAGCGGGTGTGGGAGAAATAGAAGGGGGGAAACACCGTCACACCAGGCACCACAAGAGAAATTTGAGATTATCAGTGGGGATGTAAGGAAGCTTTTGCTAGAGTTGGATGTGACAAAGGCTATAGGCCTGGATAAAATATCGCCATGGATACTAAAAGAAGGAGCAGAAGAACTGTGCCTGCCAATCTCCATGGTGTCACGCGTCGCTCAATTTGGCCTTGTGTAACGTGAGGTTACAGTCAAACAGCAGGAGATCATGCTACTGATCCTGCAACCTCATGCATGTGGGTTTCTGCTCCCTCCACTAGGGTATGATATATCATCCCCAGGGAGCTCTTCTAGTCATGCCTCAAGACTGGTCACCACTATTTGACCTTGGACCGAAGGTCCAAGTTCAAATAGTGGTGACCAGTTCCTCTCCCCAATTTGACCTTGGGGAGAGGAGAGAGGCCCAGCCCACATTGCTAAGCTCAATCCTGAAGTATGTGACTCCCCTACCGAGCCTGCCCACCTGTGCGTGGCAAAGTTTTGGCGGACTCCCGGCTGTAACCTCAATTCCACTTCTTCATTTCTGGTCGCCAACTGGGTAATTCTCTCTGCGTCCCAACAACACTGTTGGTTCGAATAGGGTGTATCTACAGCCGCCCGGGGCCTCTTTCTATATACTGCCAGCCTTAGAATTCAAAAATGTTCTCATGTAGCCAACCCAGGGTCACTCTCTAGGAAAAGCCAGTACCAGTGTTCAAATCTAGTATCGTGTTGCCAACACAGGGTCTCTCTGTGTAATGCCAGTACCAGTATAGTATAATCATGTCATTTATCCACAACGCTCAATGAGATGGAGGTGACACCAAAAGCAATGATAAAATAATAGATGTTTTCTCAAAAGCAAACTACAAACACAATGAAATATCTGTTACGGCCCTAACGGGACGCAACCAGGTTCTTCTCTGATGGTATTAGAGTCTGGGTATCCGGCCCCAAGCTAGTAGAGGCTTTCAAGGGGTGAGCTCTGTTACCACCCTTGAGACTAAATAAGGTTCTTCTCCCAGCAGTGTTAAGAATTATTAAAAAGCAGCCTTGCCAACATAAGTCTAGGGGTATTGATACATCACTGCATAAAATGGAGAACAATATATTTATGCTAAGGGGGACAAACATAACACTTAAATATATAATTAATAACCAGAAAAATTCTTCAGCATGCAAAATCATAGAATGAAATTAAGAATTGAGACATGAGTAATATTACCAGAACATGGATTGCTAAATGGGATATACAAAATCATCTAACCAGATAATTAACATTGAAATGGGCTAAAATAACAGTGACCAATGACTTAACTTAAAACATGTCTCCTCACGAACACAGCTGCCACGCTACTGCCGGGAGCCTGGCGCACCGGGGCGGCGTCCACCATAATATCAACTAAACATCCACATAAACATTTTGGAAATTCTAATAACAAAATGTAGTACTAATATTCAAGACATTATTAATCTTAAGAGTACAATATGGCGTTACATTATTCCATACAATTTAATGGCAAACCATAATGAGAATTAAACAAGGTTAAATTATAAACACTCGCTTGATAATAACACATTCCCATGCTAGCCACATTCCCAATCTGGTCAACCGCCCACACGGAGAAACCAACATGAAAATTCTAACACAAAAGCCTCAACAATATAATGCAACTCAGGCACACTACAGCCTGCTATAATATATAACATACAAAATCTCATATACAACTGGATGCTATATTAATTAGAGAATAAGATAATACAGTAATAACAGAATCAAGAGTAATGAAAGAATCTTAGCAAGATTCGTAACAAGCTCCGTAATGCAAGTAAAATAAACATGGGAGGTACATTAAATACACAAGTTTATCACTTTCTCTATACATACAATTCTTTTCCCACCACCATATATAAATTAAAAGTCACAAACGGGAAATATTACTACACAATATATATCTTTGTCTCCCTCTGAAGACGGTGAACACTTGGCGATTCTCACTCTGTGCAGTCTTGCCTGGTTTCCTATTCCGTGGCACAACTCTCTGCAGAAACCAGGAAACCACCATGAATTTTGGAACCACCATGGAAATGCGATTTGCCCTGGCCACAGGCCAGCCAAATCACAATTCCACTGGGTGCCCCGTCGTGAAGGCCCACAACCACATTTCAGCCTGTAGCTGGCAGGTACCAGCCTCGCTGTTAGGCCACTTCATGACGAATACTAGGGTTGCGAGCCCTAGGCACGAGCCTCGTGTAACTCGCTGGTTACTCTCCTCGTTTGGCACCACAGTCGGACGTCTCTTCCATCAGCCAGCCCCGGTTACGGCGAATCCTGTCACTGCCACTCCTCAGGCAGACAGTTGAACACTCAGCAGTGCTCGTCCGGTGGCGGCTCACTGCTTCTACAAAGCAGACTGGTGAAGAGAGGTTGGCTGCCTTGGGTAGACTAATTCATCGTACATCACAGCCGTCCTAGGTTGACTCTGTGAAAACAGACACGTGATCAGTACTGGGACACTACATGAGAACCACTAGGAAACATCACTTACTGGCTTAGACACAAACGTCCACCTTTTCGCCCCCATAGATGGCGTTCACTGTCTAAGCGCCACCTCACCAGAGGTCAGCAGCGGCTACTTCACGAGCCGACTAGGACAGGAATTCAGCGCCTATTGCCGGCATATCCCGTCATCACTAAATGGCGTTGTCCATGTTGTGGGGGTTTTAGGGAGCGGACTCACAGATGGCGTTGTCGTCACTGCTCCGTGCTCTGACGATGAATTTGGGATATGTTTGGAATACATATCTATATGTATTCTTATGGAAATAATAATGGTGCCAGCAGCGCACCTCTGGTGGCCGCCGGCAGCTCGCATCAGCTGATCCAGTTTAATGGGACCACTGGCTCCTCAATGGGAGGCGGCTCCGTCAGCGTGGCTCCACAGTCCTCCAGCAGGTCGGCCACTCACGCCACTCACTGTCTTCCCCCAGGCAGTAGATGATATTTATGTGCGGTCCCACAGCCTAATCTACTCCTATGACACTCTAGGAAATGCCTAAACATAATAATAGGCCTATCTTGCCTAACAATCAAGGGAAAAATGATTACCTTATCAAATCCTGTCCTCAGAAGCCTGGCCTCAGGTGGTCACTGGGGTTCCTCCGTCCCTCACGTTGTTCCTTGACGTCCCAGATAAGACACCAATCCATAGACGTCGTGAAGATTTTCGTCATCTCCGTACTCGTTCCCTGAGTGAAGTTCCTGGGCGTTGGCTCGTCCAGTCGTCACTGCACACGTTGTTCCCTCAAGCACTCCTTGACCGAGATCACTCACTCCTGGATCAGGATGTATCTTCTCCCTTCTGAGTTCCCAGTGGGCATGATCCCATCACAACTGCTGTGAGTACCTTGGAGTTTCACTGACGGCGAGCCACTCACTACTCCAGCTGTCGTAACTCTCTCGACTTCTCCAAGACTTTCACCCGAACCACTTATGATGGACGGTAGAGCGACGGTCTCGCTTCATGCAGGTCGGCGTTCAATTCCCGACCGTCCAAGTTCTTGGGGACTATTCCTTACCCCCATCCCATCACTACTCCTCATCCTGACCCCTTCCCAGTGCTATATAGTCGTAGTGGCTTGGCGCTTTCTCCCTGATAGTTTCCTTCCTACCAAGACTTTCAGCTCACAGTCCTCGGTGCCCTTGCACCGCTGGAACTCGGCTTCCACGCACTTCCCTGAGGTACTGCAGTCCTTGGATGTTAGCTTTAATGTGATGTATACAAACATAGATGGGATTATGAATAAAATAAGTGAAATTTGACAAAGTATACTAAGAAGAAAACCCAAATGTAATAGCATTTATAGAAACAAAACTCTCAGGCATTGCAACAAATGCAGTATGTCTACAGGACTAATATATAGTAAGGAAAGAGAGGAGGGAGGAGGAGGATGAGTAGCTCTATGACAATGGTGCATATTAATAAAGGTAATTGCAGAGGGCCTATTGACCCATGAATTGGCAGATGCATGGTAGGACTAAGAATAAAGGCAGTAGTAATATATAATCCCCCGTGTTAAACGACAGAAGACCTAAAGAGGAGTACGACAGGAACAACATGGCAACCATTAACATAATAGATAGAGAGCAGCATCTATTACCTGCAGGATGAAATCTAAACTTTTAATCATGGGTGACTTCAACCATGGAAAGATAGACTGGGGAAATGAAGCATGAAAAGGGTGGGCAGACTGCATTTTCTTGGACTGTCAGAAAGCTTTTGACAAAGTTCCCAGTATGAGACTGTTGCATATGTTGGAGAAACATGCTGAAGTAAGTGGTAAGGTGCTTCAATCGATTAGGGAGAACATAAACAACAGGAAACAGAGAGTTACTGGGAGCTTTGAGACCTCAGAATGGCGTGATGTCACCAGCGGAGTCACACATAGTTCTGTACTTGGACCTATCTTGTTTCTGTTATACGCAAATGATATTCCAGAAGGTATAGACTGATTCCTCTTAATGTTTGCTGATGATGCTAAAATTATATGAATGATTAAGTCAGAGGAGGACACCAAGAGGCAACAAGATGACCTGGACAGACTGAAGGAATGGTCCAAGAAATGGCTTCTAGAGTTTAACTCGATCAAGTGTAAAGTGATGAATATAGGCATAGGTAGCAAGGGGCCAAACACAAGGTACCAGCTGGGTGAAGAAATCCCTCAGGAATTAGGAAGAGAGAAAAAAATCAGGGGAGTCAATATCACACCAGACTGGTCACCTGAAGCCTACATCAAAAGGATAACATCATCGGCATATGCAAGGCTGGGAAACATAAGAAATGCCTTCAGAAATTGTGTAAGGAAGCATTCAGAACAATGCATACCTCATATGTCAGACCAATACTGGAGTATGAGGCTCCTGCATTGATTCAATATATAGTCAATCATAGAACGAAGTTAGAAAAGGTTCAGAGGTATGCCACGATGCTAGTCCCCGATCAGAGGTGATGACCTACGAGGAAAGATTTCTGGAACTAAACATCACGACACTGGAAGACAGAAAAGTTAGGGGAGACACGATCACTACGTAAAAAAAAAATCTGAGTAATTGACAGAGTGAATTAAGTTAAACGATTTAGCGTGGGTGGTACGCGAACACAGGATAACAGGTGGAAACTTGGTACCCAAATGAGCCACAAGGTCATAAGAAAGAACTTTTTCGGTGTCAGAGTAATTAACTGATGGAATGCGTTTAACAGTGTGGTGGAAGCAGACTCCATATAGAGATTCAAATGTAGATATGATAGAACGCAATAGACTCAGGAATCTGTACACCAGTTGATTGACAGTTGAATGGCAGGACACAAGAGGAAAAACTCTAACCCAACAAGCACAACAAGGTGAGCACAACCTGGTGTGCATGCACACACACACACACACACACACACACACACACACACACACACACACACACACACACACACACACACACACCACACACACACACACACACACCGGGGGGAGGAGGATGGCTGTGTAGATAGCATGCTGGACATGTAATCCTGTGATCCGGGTTTATAGTAAAAGCTCCTTCTAATATACACCAACCAGACAACACTCATTCTAACCTTGCTTCACACTAACAAGCAACACATTCCAACCATGCTATTCACTAAATGCCCACACATTCTAACCTTGATGTACACTAAGAGGCAACACATTCTAGCCTTGCTGTACACTAACAGGGCAACACATTCTAACATAGCTATACACTAACAGGGCTGCACATTCTGACCTGTGGCACGTAACATCTCTGTGTATATGAAGATTTGGAGACGACCTCAAGTCTTGTTGTGGTCGTACCTGTGTGGAGCTCTAAATCGTTGTATCCTCAGGTGCAGGAGGATAAGCAGGTATCTTTGCGTGGAGACTGCCAGGCGACTGTGTGAGCACAAATCAGGAGCAGAAGAGTTGTGAGAGACATTAAATGACATTGTTAGATGTCTGAGAGGATGCCATTTTGGGAGCACCGGAGTTGAGCGCCCCCACGCTATGAATTCCGCGGTAAGCTCATTTATCGGTCGTTATAGTTGTTGTTTATGCCTGATCGTGTGCCCAGCGATCATAGCATAAGACTGTGAGCTAAAAAAAAACATCATATTAAGACTGTGAGCTAAAAAAACAGATAGAGATCAGAGAACATGCTGGAGGGAGAAGAGGTACATCATCTCTCGCGGGAGGTCAATGAGTAACTGAGGAGCAGAGCTCCCAATGTCGCACCGGGGAAGGTCCCAGCGACGTGTCAAGGCATGTTTCCAGTATGGACTCACCCAAGGATGGGGGAATATCCACCAAACTTAACTGTGGCGTCGGAGGGCGAGATTTATTGTTGGTATATTAGTTTATTCTTTATGTTTTGCTAAGAAAGCACATTTTATTGGCATGGTAATGTTATTGCAGGTTTGTCTGGGAAGAAGTTAATGGAGGAACTTCGAGGCTGGAGAAGAAGGTACGCTGAAATCTGAGGTAGAGCAGAACTCCATGTTGTAGAGTTTGGGGGTTACATGATACAAAAAGTTTCCTCTAGCATTCTATCCTTGCTATTCGCAAAGGGGGAACACATTCTCACATTCTAATTTTCGTTGTGTACGTTTTTATTTATTAAATGTTTGTTAACAGATGGTCTTCGCTCCGTTATCCCAAGTAAAGGTGACGTGGAACCCTCTCCAAGTATACAACGATTTCAGAGTGATCCTCCATTATGAAATCCTGTGTCCGTTACTGATTAATTGATGACAGCAATAGTGTAGTTGCAGTGTTTGATCTTATTATATCAGGGAAGTGGTGGGGGTCTCTGTTCGCTAGTACGTAAAGTTAAATATCATGTTTATAAAACTTGTTACCCCTCATAAATCTCAACTCCTGTTGTCTCCAACAGAACACTTAATGACACCACCACTCCTGTTGTCTGCAACTGAACACATGGAGTCACAACCATTACTGTTGTCTCCAATAGAACACGCAGTGACACCATCACTCCTGTTGTCTCCCACAGAACACGTTTTCGCATGTTCAATTCAATTGCAAACATTTTCAAAAGGTTTAAACAAACTTTAAGATTTCGGCGTTACAGCTATCTACACTGCTTTATTTGCCCGAGATGCTAACCATATCTTCCTCATTTCTCATTATCTGGACCCTCACTCCATACTTTTGTTCAAAATATTTTATTGTTGAGCCTTTGGGGCCAATGAGACGGTTGTAAAATTTACTAGGGACGGTCAAAAATTAATTTACAATTTATGGACCTAATAGTGTATTGTTTGTTTGAGGCTGATCATTTTGCCTCCGATCATTTTGCCTGCCTCCGATCATTTTGCTCCCAACTTGCAATTAAATTTTTCATCTCAATTTTGAGGGCGTCCACTCGATCTTTCTCTCCCTCCATGAACATCTTCCCTGTGATGTCATTTTTATTCAACTTAATCAAGACCTTAAACTTATTTTCTAATTATCTTACATTTGATCCACCCATACCCAAAATACGGCTGTGGTATTAGATGGGATAAAAAAAGTTTTCAGAAACTATTTTTGATCCATCTATTGGTCCATTTTTGCCGGGAGGATAGAAGCCCGACTAGGGCTCTATCTTTGTGTATTTGGGGTCCCTTGGGTCTTTGAGAGCGCCGGGTTTCATTGAGGTTGTCCCCTTGTTGGACGGTGCTCCCCTTGGGTCTTTCTTGGCGATTACAACCTTGAAGATTACTCAACTGCGCTGTTCCTTGGCTCCCGTGCCCTTGCTACCATTTGCAATTTATTTTTGCATCTCAATTTTGAGGGCGTCCACTCTATCTTTCTCTCCCTCCAGGAACATCTTCCCTGTGATGTCATTTTATTCAACTTAATCAAGACCTTAAACTTATTTTCTAATTATCTTACATTTGATCCACCCGTACCCAAAATACGGCTGTGGTATTGGATGGGATAAAAAAAGTTTTCAGAAACTATTTTAGATCCATCTATTGGTCCATTTTTGCCGGGAGGATAGAAGCCCGACTAGGGGCTCTATCTTTGTGTATTTGGGGTCCCTTGGGTCTTTTCAGAGCGCCGGGTTTCATTGAGGTTGTCCCCTTGTTGGACGGTGCTCCCCTTGGGTCTTTCTTGGCGATTACAACCTTGAAGATTACTCAACTGCGCTGTTCCTTGGCTCCCGTGCCCTTGCTACCATTTTGCAATTTAATTTTGCATCTCAATTTTGAGGGCGTCCACTCGATCTTTTTCTCCCTCCATGAACATCTTCCCTGTGATGTCATTTTTATTCAACTTAATCAAGACCTTAAACTTATTTTCTAATTATCTTACATTTGATCCACCCGTACCCAAAATACGGCTGTGGTATTGGATGGGATAAAAAAGTTTTCAGAAACTATTTAGATCCATCTATTGGTCCATTTTGCCGGGAGGATAGAAGCCGACTAGGGGCTCTGTCTTTGTGTATTTGGGGTCCCTTGGGTCATTTGAGAGCGCCGGGTTTCATTGAGGTTGTCCCCTTGTTGGACGGTGCTCCCCTTGGGTCTTTCTTGGCGATTACAACCTTGAAGATTACTCAACTGCGCTGTTCCTTAGCTCCCGTGCCCTTGCTACCATTTTGCAATTTAATTTTGCATCTCATTTTGAGGGCGTCCACTCGATCTTTCTCTCCCTCCAGGAACATCTTCCCTGTGATGTCATTTTTATACAACTTAATCAAGACCTTAAACTATTTTCTAATTATCTTACATTTGATCCGCCTGTACCCAAAATACGGCTGTGGTATTGGATGGGATACAAAAAGTTTTCAGAAACTATTTTAGATCCATCTATTGGTCCATTTTTGCCGGGAGGATAGAAGCCGACTATGGCTCACTATCTTTGTGTATTTGGGGTCCCTTGGTCTTTTGAGAGCGCCGGGTTTCATTGAGGTTGTTCCCTTGTTGGACAGGTCTCCCCTGAGGTCTTTCCCTGGTCAGAGGTGAATCCTCTGGAGGATCTTCCTTTATCAGGGGTGTTTCTTCGGGGGATCTTCCCTTGTCTGACACGTTTCCTCTGGGGGATCTTCCCTTGTTAGAGGTTTCCTCTGGGAGATCTTCCTCTGTCAGACGTATTACCTCTGGGGGACCTTCATTTATCAGGGGGGTTTCTTCGGGGGGATCTTCCCTTGTCTGACACGTTTCCTCTGGGGGATCTTCCCTTGTCTTAGAGGTTTTCTTCGGAGATCTTCCTCTGTCAGTCGTATTACCTTTGGGGAATCTTCCTTTATCAGGGGGGTTTCTTCGGGGGATCTTCCCTTGTCTGACACGTTTCCCTCTGGGGGATCTTCCCTGTCTTAGAGGTTTCCTCTGGAGATCTTCCTCTGTCAGACGTATTACCTCTGGGGATCTTCCTTTATCAGGGGG
>WNGS01090638.1:0-10023 GCA_020271785.1 Procambarus virginalis
GGAGTCGTCGTCAGTCCCTGAAGACTGGCTCGATGCTGTTGTCCTCCCTGTTCGGAAACCAGGGTCTCTCGGGTCATCCCCCAAGGACTTCCGCCCTATTGCCCTCACGAGTTGTGTCTGCAAGCTCTTTGAACGTATGGTTAACGTTCGTTTGATGTGGTTCTTAGAACACTATAACCACCTCTCTCCTTCTCAATTTGGTTTTCGCAAGTGCCGCAGCACAACGGATGTCCTGGTAAACTTGGAGGTCTATATTCGTACTGCTTTTGCTGCGAAGACTTCCGTTGTTGCCGTCCTTTTGACCTAGAAAAGGCTTACGACACTACCTGGCGGTATCACATTCTGTCTCAACTTCATTCTTTTGGCCTTCGTGGGAACCTCCCTCTCTTCCTCCAGAGCTTCCTCTCTCGTCGTTCCTTTCGTGTGCGGCTTGGTACTGCTCTCTCTGCCCTTTTCGGCAGTATGAGGGTGTACCCCAGGGTAGTGTTCTGAGCACTACTCTTTTTCTAGTTGCCCTCAACGGTCTTCTTTCTTCTCTTCCTTCTGGTGTCTTCTCTGCTCTGTATGTTGATGATCTTACCCTTTGCTGTCAGGGTGATGATTCACCTCTCCTTCAACGGCGGCTTCAACTTGCGATTGATGCCGTGTCGTCGTGGGCCACCGATCATGGCTTCAAGTTCTCTGCATCTAAGACTTGTGCTATGACCTTTACTCGGAAGCATGTTGTTCTTCGTCCCTCTTTGTCGCTTTATGGTCATCCCATTGTGTACAGGGATTCCGCAAAGCTCTTGGGGTTAGTCTTTGACACTCGTTTGTCTTGGTCAGCCCATATCTCTTGCCTCCGAGTTGAGTGCTCTAAGGCCCTTAACCTCCTTAAGGTTTTGTCCCATACTTCTTGGGGAGCGGATAGACGCACGCTCCTATATTTGCACTCCTCTCTCGTCCTGTCTAAACTCGATTATGGTTGCCCTGCTTACTCTTCTGCTTCTCCTTCTACTCTTCGCCGTCTTGATGCTTTGCACCATACTGGGTTGCGTCTCAGCTCTGGTGCCTTTCGTTCGACTCCCGCCCTCAGTTTGTATGTTGACACTGGCTTTCTCTCTCTCCAGGACCGCCGTGACCGCTACTGTCTTCGCTATCTTGCGCGGTCCTTACAGCATCCTTCCTCTCGCCTCTGTCGTGCTTTGACTTTTCCTCCTCCTGTAGCTCCTGTTCCTCTTCATTGTCTCCCACTTTCTGTCCGGTTATCTCGCTTGCAGGATTCTCTTTCTGTTCGTCTTTCTAATGTTTCTCCTCGTATTGTTCCTTCCTTGCCTCCGTGGAGAGTCCCCCTTCCCAAGTTTTGTACGTCCTTGACTTGTATTACTAAAGCCTTTACCCCTCCTACAGTTCTGAAAAGCCTCTTCCTTGAGCACTTTTCTTCGCACTCCCGCTCTATTTCCATCTTTACCGATGGGTCTAAGTCTGCGGACGGTGTGGGCTACTCTGTTGTTTTTCCTGACCGTACTTATATGTGTCGCCTCCCTTCGGAGGCTAGCGTCTTTACGGCGGAACTTTATGCTATTCTCTATGCTCTCCGTCTCTTGCTTTCTCATTCTCATTCCTCCTTTGTGGTTGTCGTTGACTCTCGTAGTGCCCTAATGGCTCTTGGGTCCTTTAATCCTGTCCACCCAGTGGTCATCGAGATTCAGCAATGGCTGTTTCTTATTTCTAGTAAGTTTAAATCGGTAGAGTTTTGCTGGGTTCCCAGCCATATTGGTGTTTCTTTGAATGAGCGTGCAGATGCTGCCGCTAAGGAAGCCATCCGTTCTTGTCCCATCTCCCGTAAGGGTCTTCCTTATTCTGACTTTTATCCGGTTATTCATTCCTCTATCCTTGCCCGTTGGCAGAGTTGTTGGTCCTCTGTGGTTAGTAACAAACTGCGTACTCTCAAACGTAGTGTGTCCCCGTGGCCTTCCTCCTACCACCGTAACCGGCGGTGGGAAACTGCTTTAGCACGGCTGCGGGTTGGCCATACTCGCTTAACCCACGGTCACTTAATGGAGCGCCGCCCTGCTCCTTGTTGTCCGCATTGCGTTGTCCCTCTTACGGTTATGCATATCCTTGTTGAATGTCCTGCCTTCCAGGACGAGCGTGTGTCTTGCTTTCCGACCGTCCCTCGCGGTCACTTGTCCCTCGATAGAATTCTAGGTGAATCGGATACTTTTGATATCGTTCGCCTTATGCGTTTTTGTTCTCGTATTGGCTTTCTTAGTAATATTTAGTGCCCTCTGATTATTTCGCACTTTGATGGTGCTACATAGCCTTCCCGGTTTGGTGCCTTCTTTTGATAATTACCTTACCTTTCTCCATATTTCTTATGTTTTTCTTCACTGTCGGTGGTAATAAAAATAAAATTCTCAAAAGTTCATTTTTTATTTCTCTGACGCCTGAACGCGTTTTATTAATGCTTATTACATTTTCAAAGACTTAATTTATACACAGATTCATGGACCTTATTCTCATTTTGGGTGAGGTGATATGGTACAAAGTTTTGGATGAGGTGAACAAACTTTTGACAAACACTAGACAGAACACGGGACAATGGATATAAATCGGATATGAAAACTGCAGAAGGCCTATTGGCCCATACTTCTTCTTGTTGCTTTTGCTTCCATATTGGTTCGGGGTCTTGAAATGGGTAGAATATAGTTGTGCATTAATTGGCTGTTGATTGCTGGTGTTGACTTTTTGATGTGTAGTGCCTCACTGATGTCGAGCCGCTTGCAATCACTGTACCTATCGATGATTTCTGTGTTGTTTGTTAAGATTTCTCTGGTGATCGTCTGGTTGTGAGAAGAGATTATATGTTTCTTGATGTAGCCCTGTTGTTAGCTGCTTGTTAGCCTTTCTGTTGTTAGCATTGTTAATCACCTGGAAAGAGACGTTGTTGTCTTGCCTATATTCTGAGTTCTTTGGAGCTTACAGTCCCCAAGTGGGCATTTAAAGGCATAGACGACCTTGGTCCCCTTTAAGACGTTCTGCTTGGTATCTGGATAGTTTTTCATGAGTAGATTAGCCGTTTTTTTGGTTTTATAATAAATCGTCATTGTATTTTCTGATTTTTGTCTGTTGGGATAACGTTCTTAACAACAATATCTTTCAGGACCATTTCCTCTGTTTTATAAGCCGTCGAAAAAAAGTTCCAGTAAAATAGTCGAATAGGGGGTATAATTGTTGTGTTGGTTGACTCTTAAGAGGTTGCATGGCGTTTCATCTTTCTATTTATTATGTCCTCAACGAACCTTTAAAGAAGTCGTTGTTGACTAGGACCTGCCTTACCCTACAGAGTTCTTCATCGACTTGCTTCCAATCTGAGCTGTGGCTGAGAGCACGGTCGACGTAAGCGTTGACAACACTCCTCTTGTACCAGGCTGGGCAGTCACTCTTGGCACTGAAGCACATTCCTATGTTGGTTTCCTTAGTGTAGACTGCAGTGTGGAAGCTTCCGCTCTTTCCGTGACTGTTACATCCAGAAGGGGCAGCTTCCCATTATTCTCCATCTCGTAAGTGAAGCTCAACACAGAATTTCGCTCAAATGCCTCCTTCAGCTGCTGCACACATCTGGCATCAGGTACCTGCGTAAAAATGTCATCAACATACCTGCAGTACATGGCGTGTTTCAAGCCCATGTCAACTAAGACCCTCTGCTCGATGGTGCCCATGTAGAAGTTCGCAAACATGACAGTTAGGGGGGAACCCATGGCGACCCCATCTACTTGCTTATACATGTGCCCATCTGGGCTCAAGAAGGGTGCCTCTTTAGTGCAGGCTTGGAGTGAATGCAACTTCCCACCAGGATATCAAGTAATGAGGAAAGATAGAACATATCCACAAGGATTTGTTGGATTTGTTCATTTGATATATCACGCTAATGGGACTCCTGAGTGTAAGGAAAGATAGGATGAGAAGAGAAGGTGGTGGTATAGCCTTACTGCTACAACAACACTGGGGTTTGAATTATTGAAAGTTTTGGTGGAATCTGAGCAACAAGATAAATTTCCCTGAATTACTTGGAACTGCAACATTTGGGGACATGAAGATAGTGATAGCTAGGATTTGCAATCCCCCACTAAACAAAAGAAGGCCTTGCCAAGGATAAGAGACAACTGCAATGGGACTTGCCTGAAAGTAATAAAATATCAGCAATTGTGTGAAGGAGAGCTAGAGCCAGAATGGTAATACTTGGTGATTTCTATCACAGAAATAGACTGGATAAGTAAGGACTCCCATGGAGGTGATGAGACAATGACAGCAAAACTGGTAGATACACCAGATAACACTTCTTGAAGCAACATATTACATAACTAACAGGAGTAAGGGAAGATAACTACCAGCGACACTTGACTTGGTGTTTATCCAAAATGAAGCAATTGTGGAGTAGATAGAGTATGAGATGCGACTAGGGCAATTGATCACTGCATTATCGGGCTTCAGTACATAATGGAGTTAAACGAACTGGAAAGACCAAGAAACACGCTTGAAAACACTCTTATAAGAAATATGAGAGACTACAGACGTTTAGACTACAGTGAGGTGAAAGATTTTCTGAGTGAAGTCCAGTAGGGTAGGGAACTGGATGGGAAGACATCAAATGAATTTAATTTAATTATTGCTCAGTAAGGAGCAGATACAACTAAGCTGTGCATGCCACTCAAGATGGAAGTAGATGAAAAAGGTCAAGTAAACTCCTGGTTTAATAGGCAGTGCAGAGACCCTGTGGAAAGGCTAAAGAGGCAAGGGGGAAGTGTTATGGAAATGACAAGTAGGTGTATGAAGAATTAAAGAAAAGATTCCATGAAGTCTTTTTATAATGCATCCAACGTCGGGACCCAAGTGGAGTGTTGAAAGGCTAAAGAAAAACACAGGATGACATAATAGTTAGAGTGGAAAAAGGTTAAAACACACCTGATGGAACAAGAACGTAACAAGATCCTTTGGACCAGACTCCATATAATCATGGCTACTGAAGGCGGTTGCAGAGGGTACTATGTCACCAACTAACTGAGGTTTCTAATGAAACACTCGAAAGACGAATTCTTCCAAATTATGGGAAGGACAAAATTGTACAGATATAAGAAGGGGACAGACAGGAGCCTCCAAATTACAGAGAATAGTCATGACAAGTACCTTTGCAAAGTGCTAGAGAGAGAGTAATTAAGTCTAGAATAGTGTAGCATCTAGAGAGGACTAACTCGGTAACAGACCAGCAGCATGGATTTAGAAAGGGAAAGTTATGCCTAATAAACTTGATCGAGTACCCTGTATTGGTGATAAACAATTGGAATGCATTAAGAGAAGTTGTGGAAGCTACCCATTCACGCCTTAAAGGAAGGTTTGACAAAAGTGACTGTTATGATAGTGAGGCTTAACGCAATGGGTACAACTAGGCTAGTAAGTGGGGCCTTAAGAACAAGACCTCACTTCCTCGTAGTCACTGAAAGTAAGAACTGATAGGTAAGTAGAGATATGTTCCTCTTATAACGTGTTATGTTACCAATACACTCACAACACCAAGACGTGTACAGTTGAAGTTGAAAAAAGAAGTATCTGAACTCAAGACCTCTATTTCAAGGGCTGTCAGGCATCAATCCAACGTTGGTTTCCATGTAATGGGGCCATACCGCAGTCTCTGAGTGTACTACAGACAAGCTGACCATGCCTGAGATCGTCACTGTACAACTTCCACACGACATGCACTATTCTTCAACATTGAAACATAAGTGTATCCTATCATACCAACCAGTGGAGCTGCAACACTACGGCCTTACCATGGGGAGCCGTCCAGTGTCTGGCCCAACGACTTAGCCACAGCTACCACCACCACGCCTCCACTGGCCACGAATCTGTTGTAGTCCCTGCTCTACTACATCTAGAAGACCACATGGTCGAGTCTGATTATTGATGTTCGTTACTACAATCAACAAGCTTCTTTCGGAGAATTCTAGGGTGAATCGTATACTTTGGATATGTTCGCCTTAATGCGGTTTTTTGTTCTCGTTATTGGGGCTTCTTAGTAATATTTAGGTGCCGCTCGGATTATTTCGCACTTTGAATGGTGCTGACAATAGGCTCTTCCCGGTTTAGGTGCCGTTCTTTGATAATTACGCGATTACCTTTTCAATATTCTTATGTTTTTCTTCACTGTCGGTGGTAAATGAAAAAAATAAATTCTCAAAAGTTCATTTTTATTCTCTTGACCGCCTGAAAGCGTTTTATGAATGCTTATTCATTTTCAAAGACTTAATTTATACACAGATTCATGGACCTTATATCTCAATTTTGGGTGAGGTGATATGGGACAAAAAGTTTTGGGTGAGGTGAACAGAACTTTCAACAAACACATGACAGAACACGCGGGACAATGATTATAAATCGGATATGAAAACTGCAGAAGGCCTATTGCCCAGACTTCTTCTTGTTGCTTTTGCTTCCATATTGGTTCGGGGTCTGAAATGGGTAAGAAGAGTATGGTTGTGCGTTAATTGGTTGTGGATTGCTGGTGTTGACCTTTTGAATGTGTAGTGCCTCACTGATGTCGAGCCGCTTGCAATCACTGTAGCCTATCGATGATTCTGTGTTGTTTGTTAACGATTTCTCTGGTGATCGTCTGGTTGTGAGAAGAGATTATATGTTTCTTGATGTAGCCCTGGTGTTAGACTGTCTTGGTTAGCCCTTTCTGTGTTGGTTAGCATTAGTGAATACACCATGGAAAGAGACGTTGTTGTCTTGCCGTTATAATGTCTGAGGTCCTTTGGGGCGTACAGTCCGCAAGTGGGCATTTAAAGGCATACACCACGTTTGTCCGCCGTTTAAAGGACGTTCATGCTTGGTAAAGCTGGATAGTTTTCATGAGTAGATTAGCCGTTTTTTGGTTTTATAATAAATCGTCATTGTATTTTCTGATTTTTGATCTGTGTGGGATAACGTTCTTAACAAACAATATCTTTGCAGGAACCATTTCCACTTCCTCTGTTTTTATAAAGCCGATGCGAAAAAAAGTTCCAGTCAAAATGAATTCGAATAGGGGGGATAAGGTTTGTGTTGGTTGACTCTTAAGAAGTTGCAAATGGCAGTTCATCTTTCTATTTATTATGTCCTCAACGAAACCTTTAAAGAAGTCGTTGTTGACTAGAACTTGCCTTACCCTACCAGAGTTCTTCATCGACTTGCTTCTATCCGGAGCTGTGGCTGAGAGCAACGGTCGACGATAAGCGTTGACAACACCTCTCCTTTTGTACCTGTCTGGGCGGTCGCTGTTGGCATTGAGGCAGATTCCTATGTTGGTTTCCTTAGAGTGTAGACTGCAGTGTGGTAACCTACGCTCCTTTCCATGAATGTTAAATATAGAAAGGGCAGCTTCCAATTTTTCTCCATCTCGTAAGTGAAGTTCAAAACAGAATTCTGCTCAACATGCCTCCTGCATGCTGCTGCCAACACATACTGGCAAATCAGCGTACCTGCGTAAAAAGGTCATCAACATACCTGCAGTAAATGACGGGTTTCAAGTCCATCTCAACTAAGACCCTCTGCTCGATAGTGCCCATGTAGAAGTTCGCAAACATGTACAGTTAGGGGGGGAACCCATGGCGACCCCATCGTACATTGCTTATAACAGTGTTGCCCATGCTGCGGCTGCACAGGAAATGGGTGCCCTTCGTATAGTTTGTCGCAGGCTTTGGTCAATGCCTGAATTGCCAACTTCCCCACAGATATCAAGTAATGAGGGAAAGATAGAACATATTCCACAAGGAATTGTGGATTTGTTCATACAAACCACAATGATATACTCACGCTAATGGGACTCCTGAGTGTAAGGAAAGATAGGATGAGAAGAGAAGGTGGTGGTAGAAGGCCTTACTGCTACAAAAACAACACTGGGGTTTGAATTATTGAAAGTTTTGGTGGAATCTGAGGCAACAAGAGAAAGTTCCCTGAATAGCTTGGAAACTGGTAACAATGGGGACCATGAAGATAGTGATAGCTTAGGATTTGCAATCCCCACTAAACAAAAGAAGGCCTTGCCAAGGATAAGAGACAACTGCAATGGGACTTGCCTGAAGTAATAAAAATCATCAGCAATTGTGTGAAGAGCGAGCTAGAGCCAGAATGGGAATACTTGGTGATTTCTATCACAGCAATAACTGTATAGTAAGGGACTCCCATGGAGGTGATGAGACAATGACAGCAAAACTGGTATAGATTACAACCAGATAAACACTTCTTGAAGCAACATATTACATAACTAACAGGAGTAAGGGAAGATAACTACCAGACGACACTTGACTTGGTGTTTATCCAAAATGAAGCAATTGTGGAGTAGATAGAGTATGAGATGCGACTAGGGCAATTGATCACTGCATATCGGGCTTCAGTACATAATGGAGTTAAACGAACTGGAAGGACCAAGATAATAGCACGCTTGAAAACACTCTTATAAGAAATATGAGAGACTACAGACGTTTAGACTACAGTGAGGTGAAAGATTTTCTGAGTGAAGTCCAGTAGGGTAGGGAACTGGATGGGAAGACATCAAATGAATTTAATTTAATTATTGCTCAGTAAGGAGCAGATACAACTAAGCTGTGCATCGCCACTCAAGATGGAAGTAGATGTAAAAAGGTCAAGTAAACTCCTGGTTATAATAGGCAGTGCAGAGACCCTGTGGAAAGGCTAAAGAGGCAAGGGGGAAGTGTTATGGAAAATGACAAGTAGGTGTATGAAGAATTAAAGAAAAGATTCCATGAAGTCTTTTTATAATGCATCCAACGTCGGGACCCAAGTTGAGTGTTGAAAGGCTAAAGAAAACACAGGATGACATAATAGTTCGAGTGGAAAAAGGTTGAAAACCACCTGATGGAACAAGACGTAACAAGATCCTTTGGACCAGACTCCATATAATCATGGCTACTGAAGGCGGTTGCAGAGGTACTATGTCACCAACTAACTGAGGTTTCTAATGAAACACTCGAAAGACGAATTCTTCCAAAATTATGGGAAAGGACAAATATTGTACAGATATATAGAAGGGGACAGACAGGAGCCTCCAAATTACAGAAATAGTCACTGACAAGTAATCCTTGCAAAGTGCTAGAGAGAGAGTAATTAAGTCTAGAATAGTGGAGAGCATCTAGAGAGGACTAACTCGGTAACAGACCAGCAGCATGGATTTAGAAAGAGGAAAAGTATGCCTAATAAACTTGATCGAGTACCCTGTATTGGTGATAACAATTGGAATGCATTAAGAGAAGTTGTGGAAGCTATCCCCATTCACGCCTTTAAAGGAAGTTTGACAAAAAGTGACTGTTATGATAGTGAGGCTTAACGCAATGGGTACAACTAGGCTAGTAAGTGGGTGCATTAAGATACAAGACCGCACTTCCTACGTAGTCACTGACTAAGTAAGAACTGATAGGTAAGTAGAGATATGTTCCTCTTATAACGTGTTATGTTACCAATACACTCACAACACCAAGACGTGTACAGTTGAAGTTGAAAAAAGAAGTATCTGACTCAAGACCTCTATTTCAAGGGCTGTCAGGCATCAATCCAAACGTTGGTTTCCATGTAATGGGGCCATACCGCAGTCTCTGAGTGTACTACAGACAAGCTGACCATGCCTGAAGATCGTCACTGTACAACTTCCACACGACATGCACTATCTTCAACATTGAAACATAAGTGTATCCTATCATACCAACCAGTGGAGCTGCAACACACCTACGGCCTTACCAATGGGGAGCCGTCCAGTGTCTGGCCCAACGACTTAGCCACAGCTACCACCACCACCGCCTCCACTGGCCACGAATCTGTTGTAGTCCCTGCTCTACTACATCTAGAAGACTCACATGGTCGAGTCTGATTATTGACTGTTCGTTACTACAATCAACAAGCTTCTTTCGGCAAATGGTTTGGCAAACTATCACGGTGCGTGAGCAGTATGCATGACTATCACGCACCGTGAGAGTTTGCCCAAACCATTTG
>WNGS01090647.1:0-18994 GCA_020271785.1 Procambarus virginalis
GATGACCCGCGCCATTTCGCTGCTCTGCCGGGCCCGCCAAGCCAGACCGGGGGGAGGCGCAACGTAGTGGATCGTGCGAAAGTCCGTTCGGGCTGCCTTCACCACCTCTGGACACACGCAGGCAGAAGTCCGGGCGAGTCGATTGTGACAAGGGCGTCGGCACCGCTCGTAAGGACTGCTTGTGCCGCCTCCCGGATGCGGGCTTCAGGTGCAGATCACTTCGGCACGGATCTCTGGGCAATTCTCCATCACTGAAAGCTCTGCCATCGGGAAATAGGCTTGTCATCCCCTCCCCCCTGCATCAGACGACCCGCCGACGCCCACGAACTCAGACGGTGTCAGGCGCTTCAAACCCCGCCAGAATAGTGCCGCCCCTTAGCCGGTCGCCCGATGGCTCTCTTCGCGCGATGAGCGGAAGAACTTCACCGCGCGAGCCCAGAGGAAAAGCCCCCTCGGTTGTAGTGCAGCTGACTGCATCCTCGGGACGGTCCAGGCAGATGACCGACCCAGCCTGGGAACGCCACACCGCCTAGCCCGGCATTGGCCGCAGCGCGCAGGTTTCGGTCCGATGGTCGGAAGGTTCGATGCGGCCGATCCTGTCCGGTTTCGCAGCCCTTGTAGAATGACGCTCCTTATCCGCGATGCACAGGGTCAGAGGCGCAGGCTCCTATTTCGGCGACTTGCGACCAAGAGCACATCCGTCCCAGGCAGACGCCTCGACAGCCGAGGCACAGAGGCCCTGGGCAACTACGGCGCCCCTGCCACCACGTCCAACCCGCCCCCAACGCCGCAAACACTCGCGGCTCGCGCGGGGCCCGCATCCGCCCTCATCGACCTGGCTTGTGACGCCAGCCAGAACCCCGGCACCCGGACACAGGGCCGGAGCGACTGCTTCGACCCCCGACAACCGTGAAATCAGAATTCCTCGAAAAGCTCGATCCACCACCCGCAGGGTTGGCATCATCGCCTGCGAGCCATCGCCGTGCATCAGGCGTGGCAGAAGGACTGGCGGTTGCCTCATCCAGAAGCGCGGGTCAAGCCTGGGTCGTGTCACCGCCCCGAGCAAATATCACCTGGGAGATCCCGTCGCGTTGAGAGCACGCAGGAATGGACCAGACTGCTCGACCCGATAAGCGCTAGATCATACCTGCAGTCCATCCGGCGCGAAGCGCATCAGATGAGTGACTGCAAACCATATGGCGGCTCAGGGCATGGCACGCTGGCTCCAATGCACTAGCGGGCAGTACGTCCCTGCCTCTGCGATGATCGCCGTCTTGCTACCTGACCCTGCCCTGTTGGCGTCTAGGAAGCTGCGGTCATGCCTTTGACAGGATGAATCGGCAATCTCGCGCACCAGCGGGCTGTCCGCTTTCTCTCGTGCCAGCTTTGCGAGCCTGCGGTCATGGGCTAAACTGCCCTCTTCCTGTGCAAGGGTCTGGTAGCTGCCCGAAGGGCGGTGATCCCCCCGCCCGTTCCACTCCGCGCCGTTCCATCAGGGCCGACGAGGTGCAGCCCGTCAAGCTCGCCTCGGGGGCCTGCACGAGACCCGTAGGGGATGCACGTCCGTTTGTTACCATCGTCACCGCCCCGATGATCGCGACCCTGCCCGATCCGAACCCACTGGTGAACGCCCGGACAACCCTCCGGACACTCACTCGTCGCCCAGCACGCAATGCCCGGCGATGGCCAGCGTTGTTCACGCTAGGATCCACCCGGTCGCCGATCCTGGGCATCATGGCCCGACATGAGCGCCAGTTCATGATCAGGACATCATCACCGACCCGCGTGACACCCGCCGCCGCCTTCCGTTCCGGTGTTCAGCGTCGCGGCCTTCCTCCCGAATACGGCACCAGCTGGCCGATCGATCAGCCGGGTGCGTTCTCCGTTAGTAATTCACGGTTCCTCGCGGCACCTCGCCCACACTGGGCAAGGGAAAGATCACCGTGTCGTCGCCAATCTCGCGTCCAGCCGGTGAGGACGGAATGGCTTTCACCCACGACTCCGTGACCCAAACGGTCAATTCGGGACCGATCACGCAAAACGGTCCGATCTCGCCAGCCTTCGCCATGACAGCACCGGGCTTCGATCACAGCCGAGGCGTGGACGCGGGCAGTGGGGTGACGCTCATGCCCGGGTCACGCCTTCGGCACGTCGGAACATCGCCATGAACCGTGGCTTCGCAGGCGAGCTCGCCCTCAACCATGGGCACGGCCCTCAAACCTTCCAGGACCCCCCCGCCCGCCGCCACGCAGGGCCTTTACGTGGAAGTTCCAGACGTCGCCCGGCACAACCTTGCGCCGGACTTGACGCCGTCGACCACCCTGAAGAAGACCTTGCGGTTCTTGTCGCCAAGAGGTCACATCGACAGTCCAACGAGGATACCGCTCGTCTGCGCCATCGCCATCCCGATGACCTCATGACGCCCGGAAAGATTCGGCATCCCCGGGAAATGACCCTGGAACTGCGGCTACGTTCAGGGTCACGGCATTTGATGCCGACCGCAAGCTGTCATTCCAGGATGATGTCCCGGACCGTCGTCCGATCAGGAGGGAAAAGGGTAGCGAGGTGCGGGGATGATCCGTGGATCAGCTCCAGATCGGCGGTCGTCACTGCAGTTGCATACATCGGCTCACCCCTTCGCATCCCAAGCAACATGTGCCATTTCCGGCCCCTGACTTTCTAGGCTTAGCTAGCAAGTTGTGCCAGCAACAGACAAGTTGTGCCGGCGTACTCGAGCTACGTGAGGTTCCGTCTAGGCTTTGGTCAAAGCTGCATTGACCTTTGGTGGATCGGCCTTCGTACGGTTAATGACTCGATTGCGGACAGTGCGATCAATGGACCTGGTTCTTGTTCCGAAGATCGCTTCCAATAGTCACTTGCTTTTCCCCCACGAAAGCGCGCTGCCAATGACCGGAACCTGCCGCCTTCAGAACGCGGTGCGGTCCTGGTCGCGGGCTTCCAGGTCCGCTGCATTGGGCCTTTGGCGTCCTGTTCCGCCCGGATCCGTTCGTACTTTGGCTGTCTAAAGGCATCGCCCTTGGACGGTTGAAGTCTCTAGGACGAAAGCGTCTTGGCCGGCTGCTCGGGGTCCAGAGGCCTGTTTCTTCTGGCGTACCAGTACAGCTCTCGATCTGTTTGTTTTTCCTGTTCCAGCGCGGGCGTTGCGCCCTACGTCTCACGCTCACAGCGCCGCATCGACCGAAGTGTCAGATACCTCAAGGAGAAGCGATTCCTGGTCCAGCGTCAATCTCGGCGCACCGGGCCAGTTCCGGCACAACCGGCACGTTCCTGTGCCTGCGCCTTGCACCGCAATCGCCAGCCCAAAAACCCGCCGCTCGCTGCTACTCCAAACGTGCGCGCGATGGACACGCTGAGCGTCTGCCGGGCCCTAGGTCAGAACTGCGTGTCGAGATCGTCAGGTCGAAGGTCTGTTGCCCCCTTGTCGTAGTCTTCCTCTTCACTGCAATGGCCCTGAAGTTTGAAGCGCAAAGGGGCCGATCGGCGTGTCCAGAATACGTCCATTTACCCACGGTCGCGCGCGGGATGAAGCTGTCATCGCCTACGCTGCCACCACACGTTTGTTGTCCAGGCATCCAGGACCGGAGCCGATATCAGACATGTAACGGACCTACCGCCCGTATGGCCTATATTCTGCCGGCAGACCCAATGCACTGGTGATAGTTCTGCTTCGAATAGCCTGGGCTCACGGCAATAGAGGTATTGCCACCAAGTAGTGCGTCGTCGTGTCGTCCAGCCAGATCGCGCGGCCTCTGATGTCCGTTTCGTGGCTCTGAAGCCGCGGATCTTGCCGGGTTGCCGCAAAAAGCGCTCGGGAACACGAGTGATCGTTTGCCTTAGCACAGTACTGCGGTGACTGCCTCACACTCGCTTCGCAAAATCGCCCGCAAGGGTGACTTCCTCGTTTCATGACCTTTGGTTTCGGCCATGTCCAGCTCAGGTGGTCCTGATGTACGTGTCGGCCCCCCCGCCCACAAATCCTGCCCGAACAGCACTCACGAACGCCGTCCCTTCGGGTTCAGGCCGGTGATCCGGTTGTCATATTCGTAGGCATAGCCCAGCGTGAACGTGTCCAGCGGCACCAAGTGCCGCCTCGGACGCGATGATCGCGGAATCGCCCGGTGATAGTTGAAATGATATCGTCGGCCGAGAGCCGATCTTCAGAGTCCCAGCGAAGACTGCTCCCCAGGGGAAGCGATGACCAGGCTGAAGCCAGGTTCGCGGTGTCCGTAGACGCAAGTATCGATTCAGACGTCTGTAGTACCCCGACAGAAGAACTGAGGCCGCCCGAGAAGGGCCGTTCGGTGAAAGCTGAAGTAGAGTTCTGGTTCGCGAATGCCGGTGGAGAAAACCCGCCATCGAAAGCTTTTCTGCCCGGCCACTGGAGTTGCGGCTCTCGGAAAACACATGTCGAACGCCAGTCAGCGCTGGCGACCCGCGAATGTTCAGGCCAAAGCTCGGCTTGACCCCGTGGCTGTTCTCGACATCTACATTGACACAACTGATCGGGACCGATCCCTGGTCAGCGTTCACCGCTGCGCATGCGGGCGAATGAAGCGAAGCGGACCGCGGATAGCGCTGCCGCCTGACTCGATTTCGCGCGGGTTGAATGGGTCGCTACTCGACGGTGAGGGAAGCTGGCGAGCGGATATCCTGGGTCCAGGGTCCGTGCGTGTGCCCTCGATAGTCGATGCGTTCGACGACATCCGCTCGCTCAGACCGACGATGGCGAATTCGAGTCGATTCACCGAGCCGCTTCGATTTGCGGGTCAGCGCGGCTCGACACGGATGAAGTTCAGTCCCCGTTCTTCAGGGCCAGCGTTCCATCCGGGTGACGTTGTTTGTCGATCAGAATGCGGGCTTAGTAGGTCTGCCCGCAGCGGAATCTTCCTGCAAACCAGCTCTCTTCGAACTCGCAACCGCATCCAGACCCTACGCCTTCGAGGATCTGGTCCGCATTCCCGTCGATGTCGTAGGAACAGCCACTTCACCGGACGCGTGAAGGTCACGTTAAGGCTCCGTCCGCATTCCGGCCGGCGACGTCGGCACCGCTTCCCAGTCACCTGGAAGTCGAATGATAGCCGGCGCGATTGGTTAGAAATCGGGCAGCACTTCGTCAAGATCACTAGAGTTTCCGGCACATAGAGTGTCCGCTGGATGAAGTTGCGCAGCGAGGCCAGCCTGCTTAGGTCTCTCAGCAGCTAATGGCGATGACGCTGCGGTCGCCGAATGTGCCTTGTTGCCGACAAAGCTGATGTCGCCGTCGTTCTCTCACCACCTTTGTCCTCGTGGATCTCGAACGACAAGGTTCCATCGAGGTGTCAGTTCCGCGGATGATCTTCGGCCTGACGGACAAGCGGGCAAGCGGCCCGTAAACTCGCCGTAGCACTCGGCGAATCGTGGCGGCGTCCGAATTCGCCAGGCTGGCGAAGTAGATGCGGCGCGGCTCGACTGGATCAATGTTCGGACAGCTTTCTCGTCCTTCAGCCGCTTGTTGTCCCTCGGTCTGATGACATTGACGACGGGGTACTCAACCAGACCTTGACTCAGCAGGGCTCGCAGCCCTGCTGGCCACCAGCCTCGACCGGCTTTCCAACAGAGCACCGAGTTGATGCATGCCGCCTGGTACGGCGCTCCGTTCAAGGCACCCGCCCGAAACCTCCTCACCGCGACTGATTGACCATTCCTGCGTAGGAGGATGCGTCGCACCGGCATCGACGCGAATCATCTTGCCACTTGGATCTGACGTTCGCAAACAACACGAAACACAATGCTATGCGCCATAGCGCATGGACTCTGAGCACTCGCCACTGACAGCACGTTGACGCATGTGCCACCAAAGAACAACCCCGCACCACAGGGCAGCAGAAGCTCCTAGAATGCAACTTCAAACCACCCCTTTTTCCTGCCCGAACGACCGTCCCTTGGCCGCGATTTCGGGTCAACCGCCACTTTTGCATCATCGCTTCTTATCTGTTCCCGCGATACGTAAGCAGGGACAAGCAAGCTTTGCAAAAGCAATGCGCGTTGATGTGGACATAACCTTTGCCAAGAGTTGTGGCCTGCCCCCGCACATTGCGCAAGCGCTAACCGGCCTTGCACCAGCCCCTGCCCACCTGGGACGCAGGGTATATCAGCCGTGCACACAAACGATCAGACGGCTGCCGACCGAAGCATCATGATCCGACCAGGCACCCAGCGTCAGACCACCCATTGGTACCTCCCACAAAACCCACACAACACAATACGCAACCGCGCCCGCTAGAGCCGGTCGACAGGCCGGCACCGGTCAATGACTCACCAGGCGCTGGAAGACCCACCCATCGCCCCCGCCGCTCCAGACATCGGGATCGGGCAACCAGTTCAGCGAGGCCCACCACCGCCCGCAAGAAAGGCACCCTACGCAAGCATTCCAACGAGCCTTCTAGCACACCCCACGTGCGAGCGGTTCACCGCCGTCTCGGCCCCCACCCCCCGATGGCCACCGACTAGCCATTGCAGCCCTCGCGACATTTGAACCACGAGACACTCCTGTGCCAGACGGCGGAGAACCCGTTCGCCGATCTTCATCCAGCCCCCCCCCACCATGCGCCTTTGCGGCGCCAGGTCACACGCTACCACGGTCCTCGTGCCTGCAGCACACGGCCGGCGTCGAAAAAGACACCGCACAGGCAAGTCACCCGCCCCAAGCCGAGCTCACCCCGTCCCAGCAGGCGACACACCGCCGCTTCGCCCCGTAGGTCTACCCCCCCTCGCTTCCCGCAACTGCCGAGAGCGGTCTCAGACGTCAATCAAGCAACCGGTCTTCTTGCCACGCGCCCATACGCTCAGGGCAACGGGCTGACCCTTGTGCCGAGACGATGGACGGCAACTCATCGAAGAACGTTCACGTCCAGACCACCTGCCTTCAGGATGATGTCACCGGGACTGAATCCCGGCTATCCATCGCGGCAGACCGGATTTGCACTCGCCACACTGGGAACAGAGGATGTTGTGGGTGATTCACGTATACTACAAGTTCATTCACCTCCGCGCCGCACGTGTAGGCCAGCGTCGCCGTGCCCTTCAACGATTGTGACATCGCCAAAAGCTGGTCCAGGTCCGGCGGCCTTGCCCTCGACAGCCAGGATCACGTCGTCTCTTTGCACGATGTATAAAGTGGTGGCCCTTCGCGTATAAGGATGATGTCGCGCAAGGTTTCCCCACCGTTACGGCGTGTCGCTGGGTGTGCCGCGGGCAATGGCGAGGGCCGTACAAGAAGGAGAAGTCAGGATAAAGTTGAAGATCGGCACAGTCAGGCCACTGTTGCCGCACGTGCCCGCAAAGTGGCGCGCCCGCCATCAGTATGCCGCCGTTCTCACGGTTGGAAGCCCTGAAACATCGGCTCTGCTCACCTGACGACGCCTCGGCATCGCAAGGAATTTACGTAACCGCCGAAGGGATATTCGCCGCGATCTGCCAGCGGGTGCCACGCTGCTCCGTCCGGCTGAAAGCGGACCGGGTACGATGCCGCATCGAGAACACTTAGGCGTGGATGAGGAATCCAGCGGCTCGTATGATTTAGTAGGCCGAATTCGTGACTTGCGAAGCGCATCGAGATACACGAGAAACGGTAGCACAATGACGAAGAGAAAAAATAGTCGACACTACTGTCTTAAGCGGGGCCCGCCGAGGGGGTCAGTCTACTGCGTGTGTTCACCTCACAGTACCTGCTCTCCTGCCTTGGCCTCAGACAGCGCGATGTCGACCCGCCTTTTATCCGTGCGAGATGTTGTCCACCGCGCACATCCTCAAGGGTCATGGTGGATTTTCGCGACACAGACGCCTTCAGGCGCCACAGCGTTGCCTCGACCAAGCGGTTCAGACATGAAGCCAATGCCACCGGCCAGAAAGATAGATCGAGCGCCACTGTCTAGTTGCCGCGTGAAGACCACGCGCCGGCCAAACCCGCTGCCGTGCCATCACCCTCCCGCGCCCTAGGCTGTGAGGCGTCAGGATAAGTCGTCAAGCTCGGGTGCCCGGACAGTGTAAGCTGGCTCGATTACATTGCGCCATGTGTCCCGCCGTGCACATTGGCTAGGCGACCGCTGCAACGGCCAGTTTATAGCGCGTAGCGATGGAATGGAGCATGTTGTTCTATTGCGCGTCCGAGACTGGCGCATGATCGCGCGCGTCGTAGCACTCAAAACCATCGAATGAATTTAGGCTTTTCGGGGTGAATGATCTATCCTTCAGCACGGATCTGTCAGGAGCCACGCCGAAAAATTACCCTGGTTCTAATCCAAGCGCTTGTTGCAACATCGACGCGGAATCGATTGGATCCTTTGCCCCACTCGCCCAGTCGGATGCGCCAGGCATCAGCCCACTGTGGCGCCGGGCAGTCTACACAGCGGACCAGTCGCGCAGCGCGCCGCACGTGGCCGTCAGGATGATCCGCTCGACCCGAAGCGATGTCCTCGCCAACCAGCGCCTGGAAGATTTGCCGCACTTTGATTGTTATGTTCACTTGTCGACAGGGCAGGTATCTTAAAGCACGCTGCGCCATGGTCGGCTGCTTTCAGCCACAGACGAGCCATTCGGACCCGCCGTCCACCAGCGGATTGTTCCTGTTGCGACAGTGGCATGACGTGGCACCAGTGACGCAGATGGCAGCGGAATACCTGGACCTCGTGGCCCGCACGCACCACGAGTCATGCTCTACACCTGTCCGACCGGCGGTATGCGCCTCGGCGATAGCCAAGTCCGGCGTGACGCCTCGACACGCGATCACTAAGTCGTCGCGCAACTCGGCAAGGTCGGCCGGAGTCACAGACCGCCACTCGGCCCGGATACCTCCCGCGCACATCTCTGCCAAGCGTGCCCGACTTGTGACCACCGGTCAAGAGGCGACGACACGGAAATCGCATCCGCGCCGCCGGCACGGTTGCAGGAGATCCACCGTCTGTCTCGCCGATGGACAGGTAGCACCGAAGATCGAACAGGCTGCGAAACGTTCAGCCTCCGAACAGGCCGGTGACTGGGGCCACAAGTCCAGGGCATCACCAGCACTACCGCGCCCGATCAGGCGCATCGTAAGCGGTCAAGGACGCCGCCTGTGACCTGGGACTCAGGTTCGAGGGCATCCTTCACCCCCTGCCCGCCGGCTTCCCTCAGCTTTCGGCTGATGTCTGCCTGATTCTGCCGCATGCAAAGGCCACCCAGCTGCCGAGACCGCAACTAGATATACCGCTCGGCATCCTCTGCCATCATGATCCTATGTCCAGCCCTCTTAGCACGATCTGAGTGCCGGAGCGCCCGAATCCAGCCTGCCACCGTCCCCACTGACCAGTGTCTTCTTCGGGCTGATCCGCTCCCAGAAGCTTTTGGGGCCGTACCACCAGGCATCTCGTGCCCGCGGAAATACCCACAGTACGTCCGAGGCTACGACGACGGCGACCAGCCACAGGATCACTGCGTACCCCCGACTGCGCCGCAACTGAAATCCAAGCAAAGCCATAGCCCGCCAGCAGAATTGCGAGCGAATAGGCTCCGGCAAGCCATTTGTCACGCCGCGGCGTCAAGGCAAGCAACAGTCCAGGAGCGCACATCATCCAGAGTACCAGTGGACCCGGCATTGCCAGCGTCAAAAGCAGTACAAAGGCAGCAATACCGCCAACGACCACGGGAGGGACCTGTTTCCACGGCGCAGTCATTCCCGCCAGTTCCCAGATCATCACTCCGGTCAGCACAACGACCAGCGCCGCGAAGGCCAGCCCGCCCAGCCAGATTTCCACTGCACCAATCGAGATCATCACGATGGCTGACAAAAGCCGTGTCCGCAGGTCCGCCCATTTGCCCGACGGCGCGGGCGCAGGCTCCATCACTTCAGCACCCCGCCGAACCGCCTTTCGCGGTTCGAAAAGCGCTGCACAAGAGCCGCAAGTTCTTCGGCGCCGAAATCGGGCCAGAGTGTTTCAGTGAACTCATATTCGGAATAAGCCGCCTGCCAGGGCAGAAAATTCGAGGTCCGCGTTTCGCCACTGGTGCGCACCACCAGGTCCGGATCCGGCAGACCGCCGGTGTCCAGCCGCTCGGCAAATGCGGCCTCGGTCAGATTCTTGGGATCAAGGATGCCCGCCGCTGCAGCCTCGGCCACCTTTTTCACAGCGCGGACGATCTCGTCGCGGCCGCCGTAGTTCACCGCCACCGTAAGGTTGAGCCGGTCCAGCCTGCGGTCCGTGCCTCGATGCCGGCCATCAGACGCTGTAGCTTCGGGTCCAGCCGCGTCCGGTCCCCGATGAAGCGCATCCGCACGCCCGCCTTGGCCAACCGATCGGCCTCGCGCTCGATGTAGCGGGCGAAAATTGCCATCAGGCCCAGGACCTCCTCGGTCGACCGCTTCCAGTTCTCGGTCGAGAAGGCATAGAGCGTCAGCCATTTGATCCCGAGATCAGGAGCCACACGGACAATCTCGCGCACCCGCTCGGCACCCTTGCGGTGACCGACAAGCCGCGCCCAACCCCGGTTGGTCGCCCAACGGCCATTGCCGTCCATGATGATGGCAAGGTGGTTCACCGGCCGCATCGCGACACCCACCTGCAGGTCCTTCGACAACTCCTGCCCTCCTGATGCCGGTCAGACCTGCATGATCTCGGCCTGCTTGGCCTCAAGCGCCCGGTCGACCGCAGCAATCGCCTGTCGGTCAGCTCCTGCACCTCATCGGACCAGAACTTCTGGTCATCTTCGCCCATGCCTTGCGCCTTTGCCTTCTTGATCTGATCCATCCCGTCACGCCGCACGTTGCGAATCGCAACCTTCGCGGCCTCAGCATATTGCGCGGCAACTTTGGTCAATTCGCGGCGGCGTTCCTCGTTCAGTTCGGGAATCGGCAGACGGATCAGCGGGCCGTCGGTGACCGGGTTGATGCCGATGCCACTTTCGCGGATTGCCTTTTCCACCTTCGAAATCATGCCCTTGTCCCAGACGTTGATCACCACCATTCGTGGCTCGGGCACGTTCACCGTGCCAGCTGGCTGACCGGCGTCATCTGGCCGTAGGCGTCCACCATGATCGGCTCGACGATCGAGGCGCTGGCGCGGCCGGTGCGAAGCGACGCGAATTCTGTCTTCAACGCCGCCATCGCACCATCCATCCGGCGCTGGATTGCGTCGGTGTCGATCTCGGTTTCTTCATGAGCCATCGGCCTGCTCCTTCACTTCCCTTGCGGGCTGCCCACCCGCGATTTCGCGCTCTATAGCAGAGCGCGAGCGGCGCGGTACAGGCCAAAGCACTATTCCCTAAGGCCTCAGGTTGTCTGCCCGACCAGGCTCCGCGATCAATCCTGCACGCGAGTATAGGTGCCCTGCCCGGCGAGAATTCCCCTGAATCCGCCCGGCTCATCCAGCGAGAAGACGATGATCGGAAGCGCATTGTCGCGCGCCAGCGCAATGGCCGTCGCATCCATCACGCCCAGATGCTTTTCCAGAACCTCGTCATAGGTCACGTGGTCATACCGCTTGGCATCGGTGTGCTTCTTCGGGTCCTTGTCATAGACCCCGTCAACCTTGGTGCCCTTGAAGATCGCCTGACAGGCCATCTCACTTGCGCGCAGCGTCGCCGCCGTGTCGGTGGTGAAATACGGGTTCCCGGTGCCGGCCGCAAAAATGCAGACCCGCTTCTTTTCCAGGTGCCGGACCGCAGCGGCGACGGATATAGGGCTCGCAACCTGATCCATCGGGATATCGCGCTGATCACGGGTGAAACCCGATCCGACTCCAGCGCCGACTGCATTGCCAGTGCGTTCATCACCGTGCCAGCATCCCCATGTAGTCGGCCGTGGTCCGCTCCATCCCCTGCGCGCTGCCTGCAGCCGCCCGGAAGATGTTGCCCGCCGCCGATCACCATGCAGATCTCGACCCAGAGGTCGCGGACGGACTTATCACCTCCTCGGCAATCCCGCACGGTGGGCGGGTGCAGGCCTAGCCCTGGATCGCCCCATCAGCGCCTCGACCCGAGATTTTCAGCATCACGCGGCTGTATTTGCGTGGCGTTCTCGGACATGGGACCCCCTGCATTATCGTTTTGTGTTTGGACTGCGCGCAAAATGTCGCAAAACGCGCGTCGGGTTCAACTGGGGGATCGGGCGATCCGTGGCGGATCGACGACATAACGCGCGAGGCCCGGTCGCTGTCGCCGGGCCCCACAGCCAGCGGGAAATCTGCCTGGCATGGAGCTTGCCGCCACGCGATGCCGACCTGATCGTCAACGCTCGAGCCCTGCAAGTCTATGGAATGGCGTTCCTGACCGCCCGCCCCTCGCCTCGCGAGAGGCCGCCTGCCCGCACGCGCTTTACGGCCACGTTCGACCGCGAACGCACCTATCTCCGTCGGCCACTGGGCTGCGCGAGGTCGACCCCGCTTCTTCGGAAGCACATCGTGGTGGTCGTGGCGGAACCGGCCTGTAATTTTCATAGCCTGACCAGGGACTGGCCGAATCCCCGACACCCCGCCGCGATCCGGGCAGAGGCCATACGCCCCGATAAGGCCGAAGGTCGCAGTCTCCATCCCGAAACAGACCCGCGACCGCGCCCGGATTGACCAGCAGAACCCGGCTCCGCGTCCAGCGCGCATGGGAGGTTCTGCAGTGCCACGGGGCGCGGTCTGGCTCGTGGCAGGAGACACCCCAGGCCCCGCTGATCTGCCCCTCGACTGCGCCGAGGCCCTGGTCCTGATCACCGATGCCGCATTGGCTGCAACGTCCGCATCGAACGTCGGTTTCACAGATGTGGAACCGAGGTGGCGCTGGAATGAGCCGCGCAACGATACTGGACCGTTGGGATCCGCTGACGCCGTCTCTCGCAAAGCCATTGGCGGACCGGAAACCTGTCGCCCATCTGACGGGCTGAACTGCCTTTCGGAATGACGTGCCGCCACGCCAGCCACTCTTGGCCAGTCGGCAATATGCCAAACGCAACGACCTGGTTCAGATCGAACATGAAGGCCTGGCGGCAGGTTTCCGTCCCTGACGTGGACGTTGCGGCGAAGTTCAGCGGAATTCCGCTTGTCCACGGGTTTACACAGAAAATGGAACATCGGTGGTAACTTCGCCGGTTGGCCCTGCGAGGTGCTTGGGTTGGCCTCAAGCCACTGCTTTACTGCACCTGCCAGCGCCTCTGCCACAGGACTGCCCAGAAAATGTTAAAGCCTGCTCCCGTTCACGTCCTGCGCTATTGCGATTCCCCGTCTTCGCCCGGCGGCCGTTGGCGGGTCGAAGCCGATGCGCTTCGCTCTCGAACCCTGCCTTTGTGGTTCACCAAAGGTCAGGGCCATCACCATTCGCGGGGTGACGCGCGGCTACACGGCACATAATGCGGTCTTCATCCCGGCCGGTGTCATGCACGGGTTTCGAGCAGCGGGGCCCAGGTCTTGGGCACCGCCGTGTTTCTTCGGGCGCGACCCACAAGGTCGTCTGCCGAAGACCCACAGCATCTCCGCATCCGCGAAGTTCACGCCAGCAGGAGGTCAACGTCTGCCTTGATTCGATTCTCGCGAGATGAAAGGACACCCACGCCCATGAACGCCGCGACCGAGGCTATGTCGGCTGTCTTGGCGTCTGGCTGAGACGCCAGCTCCGCAAGGCGATCCGCTTGGAGGTCCACCGTCAGGAGCGACACGCGCCTTGTCGCCACGCTACACCGCACTACTTGAGCGGAACTTCCGCACCGGATGAACGTGGCTGACTTTGCCGCGCTCTGGGCGTACCCACCTGCACCTAACGCGCTGCTGCAACTCGGCCTGCGGTGCGCCCGGCCGTCGGCCCTGCTGCAGGACCGTGCGATCTTCGAGCGCGGAACTTCTGCCGAGACGCGACCCTCCGTGGGAGGATCTGCCGAGCAGCTTGGCTTCAACCTCGCCCGCCTACTTTACGCGCGCTTCCAGCATCGTACGGGAAATCCCCACCGCCTTCCGCCGGCCAGGTGACCGCGGGCCGGTGGCCGGCCTGTGCAAGAATTCGGACACGCTGATTGTCGCTATTTGGCTGCAACGGTCGAAACCGTCGTTGACCGAACGCGAAAAAGATGCGCAATGGGGCGGGGGTGTCGCGTCGCAAGCGCTGTGACTCTCGTGATATCGGGCCGGATCGGATCATGGGCGCGCGCGTCACTGCCACACACCGAATAAACGAAAAAACCCAAGGGAGACGAGATGAAAGACTGAAACCGAGTCCGGGCTGCATCCCCAGCCGCAGATGTACGTGCCGCGATAGTCGCGGAGGCAAGCTGAGCCGCCGCGAGATTCCTGACCCGCACGACCGCGCTGGCGTGTCGCGCTGCAGCGCTACGGCCTATCGGCCTGCCACCCCGGCCCAGGCCCAAGAGGCCAAGGTCGGCGGACGATCCGCGTGGCATGGAAGTCAAGGGCACCAGGACCCCGCGCTGGCCGACTGGCCGCAGATCGCCAACATCTACCGCGGCCTGGCTGGAATACCTGATCCAGTACAACAACGACGGCACCTTTGAAGGCCGCCTCTGGAAGCTGGGAAGCCAAGCTCGACGCGACCCAGTACACGCTGAAGATCCGTCAGGGCTGACCTGGAACAAGGGCCCTTCACCGCCGATGACGTGGTGCGCAACTTCGCACGCTGGACCGACGGCAAAGTCGAGGCGCAACGCAATGGCCTCGCGCTTCCGCGGCCTGTCGACGAAGCACCAGACCCTGCGCGAAGGGCGTCGTCAAGGTCTGACGATGCGACGGTGCAGTTGAACCTGACGATCTCTGACATCGCTGTCGTCCCGAACCTTGCCGACTATCCGGCCGCCGTGGTGCATGCGTCGTCAAAAGACGGCGAAGACCCCTCGACGAACCGATCGGCACCGGTCCCTACGTCCCGCAGGAAGTCTCGTCGGCCAGAAGGTCGTGTTGGTCCGCGCGCCGAACCATACCTGGTGGGGCGGCACGTCTCCGCTGGACGAAATCCAACTATGTCGACTTCGGCACCGACCCGGCTGCCATGGTTGCGCTCTTCTCGTCCGATGAAGTGACGCGAACTATGAGACGACTGGCGAATTCATCGACATCCTGGATGGCATGGGCGTCGTGAAGGAAGAGCTTGTCACCGCCTCGACCATCGTGGTGCGGATGAACTCGCTGTCGGACCTCTACAAGGACAAGGCAGTCCGTTCGGCGATCCAATTGGCAGTCGATCCGGCTGTCGTGCTGGAGCTTGGCTACAACAACCTGGGCAAGACCGGCGAGAACCACCACGCCTTCCCGATCATCGGAATATCCGACGCTTCCGCCTCAGACAATCAACGCGGCCGGCCTGATGCCTGCGCTGGAAGCGGCGGGGCTAAAGGATACTGAGTTCGAGGTGATCTCGCTGGACGATGGTGGAGGCGGCGACCACCGCTGCAGTTCAGGCCCAGCTGAAGACGCTGGCATGAACATCAAGCACACCGTCAGCCGGCTCGACCTTTGGAACGACTGGCAGAAGTATCCCTTCTCGTCCACGACCTTGGAACCACCGCCCGCTGCCGTGCAGAACATGAGCCTGGCCTCACCTCGACCGGCTCGTGGAACGAAACCGCGATGGCGAACCCAGAGTTCGATACCCTGATGGCGCAGCCCTGTCGCTGGCAGATGCCGACGCCGGCGTGAGCTGATGGTGAAGATGTGCACGATCCTGCAAGAGGAAGGCTACATCATCAACCCGTTCTCGCGGTCGCTGTTCAGCCACCACAGGAAGGGCTCGCAGGCCTGGCGCATCACCCGGCCTTCGAGCATCACCACTACAGTGGTCGATGGCCTGATCCGCTGAAGGTGCCGGTCGGGGGACTGACCCGCGCTGACTTGCGAAAAGCATCGGGGGCGCGCCTGTCGTGCCCCCTGCGTGGGGACATTTCTAAGAGGACCGGCATGGGACTGTTCGTGCTCCGGCGGCTTGGCGTCATGCTTTTGACCGCCCTGGCCCTGACCTTTGTGGTCTTCTACCTGACCAACCTGCCACCGAACCTGGAAAAGCTCGCGCGCACGAAGGCTCGGTCCGGATGACAGACGAGGCGGTGCAGGACTGGATCGAGCAGAACGGCCACTCCGGGTCGGTCTTCCTGCGCTAGGCCAGTGGCTTGGCGTCGTCCCGGGCTGGACCTATACCGATGAAAAGGGCGAGACGCGTGGGCGCTGCTTCGAGGTCGGCGAGGACGCGGCAAACCGCGCCAAGCTATTGTGGGCTTCTGCAAGGCACTGGCTATTCGACCTTCTTCAAGGCTCCCGTCTCGGAGTCGCTGGGTGAAAAGCTTGCCGCGACCGCTGGCTGATGCTGGCCGTGATGCTGGTGATGGTGCCGGCCTCGCTGATCCTTGGCGTCCTTTCTGGGATGCGTGAAGCTCGGCCACGGACAGGACGCTGTCGACCTTTTCCATCGCCACCACCGCCAGCCGGAATATGTTTCGGGCGTCATCCTCGTGGCGCTGCTGGCGACCGCCGCACTGCATCTCGCCACTTCTGGCCGAATACGGGTTCCTCGAGCCGAAGAAGACCCGTTCCTCGCCTCGGCCACCTCGGCGATGGACGACATCACCTTCTGGAACTTCACCCTGCCCGTGCTGACCATCGCGCTGTACGGGATCGGCTATATCGCCCGGATGACGCGCGCCTCGATGACCGAGGTGATGACCCAGCAATACATCCGCACCGCCCCGGCTGAAGGGGGTCCCATTCCGGTCCGTCGTGATGAAGCACGCGCTGCGGAAACGCGCTATCGCGCCCTTCACGTCATTATGCTGCAGTTCCCCTGGCTTCTGAACGCGTGGGATCGTGGAAAGCCTGTTCAATTACAAGGGCTTCGGTTGGACGCTGGTCCAGGCGGCCTCGAACAACGACATTCCGCTGCTGCTGGCCTGTTCGGTCGTGGCGGTGGTGGTCGTCCTTCTGACGCAGCTGATCTCGGACATCGGCTACGTCTTCCTCAACCCCCGCATCCGGCTGGCCTGAGGGGAGGCGCGTCATGGACCAACTGACCTGGACGGATCGGCGGGAAGGTGCTTCCTTCCGGTGATCCAGATCGCAGTGCTGGCGCTGGTGCTGGCGCTGGTGGCAAAGTTCCTCTTCGTGCTGGCGGGCCTTGACGGGCCCGGCCTGCGGGGCCGGACGGGCTGCCACCCTCCCGGGCGCCGGGGGCGCTTGCCGGCCTTGGCATCCGCTACAGTCTTACGCCGCCCTCGCCGCCATCGTCCTGATCCTCGCCGCCGGGGCCGTCCATGCCCTCCTGCGGTCGAGGCGGGCATCCTTGGCGCATGGCCGTGCGGTTCTTGGCCGGTCTGGCTTGCCCTTGCGGCGACTTCATCCTCTCGATCCGCTATCGCCGCAAGCTTGGCCTTTACGGCAAGCTCTTCGACTCGAACGTCGGGATGATCGGCTTTGCCATCGTCATGTTCTGGGTCTCACCGCGATCTTCGCGGACGTGATCGTCACGGCGGACCCTCTGGCGCAGCTTTCCGGCCTGAAGAACAAGTCGCCCGGCATCGCAGCACCCGAAAGCCCCTACGGCTGGTATCTCCTTGGGGGGACCACCTCGCCCGCGACGTGGTCAGCCGCATGGTGATGGGCGCGCGCGAGGTGCTGAAGATCGCCCCTGCCGCGACGCTCTTCGCCTCATGGTCGGCATCACGCTGGGCCTGCCCGCGGGCTACTACGGCGGCAGGCTCGACACGTTATCTCGTTCCTCGCGAACCTCGTCCTCGCCTTCCCGGTGATCCTGCTCTTCTACCTGCTGGTCACCCCCGAGATTCGCGTGACCGGAATCCCCATCGTCCTTGCCGCGATCCTCTTCATCTTCCCGATCTATTCCTCTGCGTCCTCTGGAACAGCCGCTACTACACCGATCCGATGAAGCGGAACCTCTACGTCGGCATCACGCTTCTGATCGGCCTCTGGGCCTATTCCGGCCTCGCCTTCAACATGGACCCGCTCAGCGGTCTGGTCGATGGAGCCGAACATGCTGAACGTCTTCGGTCTCGGTCGTCTTCGTGAACTCTCCGGGCGTGTTCCGCATCGTCCGGGGCCTCGTCATGGACATCAAGGCGCGCGACTACGTGGCCGCCGGCCAGACCCGGGGGCGAGGGCGCATGGTACATCATGCTGGTGGGAGATCCTGCCCAACGCGCGCGGCCCCCTGATCGTCGATTTCTGCCTGCGGATCGGCTATTACCACGATCCTCCTCGGCACCCTCGGCTTCTTCGGCCTTGGTGGTCAGTCCCGACAGCCCGGACTGGGGATCGACCATCGACGACGGGCGCAAGCTCCTGAACCTCTTCCCGCATCCGCGCTGGCCCCCGCCCTCGCCCTTATGAGCCTCGTCCTTGGCCTGAACCTCCTGGCCGACGGGCTGCGCGAAGAAAGCCTGAGGATTGATGCCATGACCGCTTCAGACACCTGGGACCCGTCACAGCCGATCCTGGAATCGAGCATCTCTCGATCTCCTTCTTCACGCGCCTCCGCGAAATCCCGCCGTGATGGACTTCTCCTGCACCGTGATGGCCGGTGAGGCGATGGGCCCTTGTCGGCGAAAGCGGCTGCGGCAAGTCCACCGTCGCCTGGCCGTGATGCGCGAGTTGGGCAAGACCGGGCGCATCGTCGCCGGCTCGATGAAGTTCAAGGGCCGCGATCTGGCCACCATGGACGACGAGGAACTCCGTCACATCCGGGGCAGCGAAATCGCGATGATCTACCAGGAGCCAGATGGCCTCCCTGAACCCCGCGATGAAGGTCGGCGCGCAGCTGGCAGAAGTGCCGATGCTGCATTCCGGCATGGCGAAGGACGAGGCCTGGAAGCTCGCCGCCAGATCGTCGCCGACGTCCGCCTGCCCGACCCCGACCGCATCATCAACTCCTATCCCCACGAGATGTCGGGCGGCCAGCAGCAGCGCATCGCCATCGCCATGGCGCTGATGGCCAAGCCAGCACGTCTGACCTCGACGAACCCACCACCGCTCTGGAC
>WNGS01090666.1:0-17724 GCA_020271785.1 Procambarus virginalis
ACAGGTTGTGGAAGCAAATACTATTCATACTTTTAAGACTAGGTATGATAGGAAATGGGACAGGAGTCATTGCTGTAAACAACCGATGGCTAGAAAGGCGGGATCCAAGAGTCAATGCTCTATCCTGCAAGCACAAATAGGTGAGTACAAGCACAAATAGGTGAGTACACACACACACACACTTCCTAATGCACCACATCATGCATTAGGAAGTAATGTGGTGGAGGCTGACTCCATACACAGTTTCAAGTGTAGATATGATAGAGCCCAGTAGGCTCAGGAACCTGAACACCTGTTGATTGACGGATGAGAGGCGGGACCAAAGAGCCAGAGCTCAACCCCCGCAAGCACAACTAGTGAGTACAAGCACAAATAGGTGAGTACACACACACACACACACACACACACACACACACACACACACACATACACACATACACAGATATATAGTGTATAGTAAGTCACTGGAAACGGGGACCTACCAGAAATATGGAAGACTGCTAATGTAGTACCAATATACAAAAAGGGTGACAGACAAGAGGCACTGAACTACAGGCCAGTGTCCTTAACTTGTATACCATGCAAGGTGATGGAGAAGATTGTGAGAAAAACCTAGTAACACATCTGGAGAGAAGAGACTTCGTGACAACCCATCAACATGGGTTCAGGGAGGGTAAATCTTGCCTTACAGGCTTGATAGAATTCTACGATCAGGTGACAAGAATTAAGCAAGAAAGAGAAGGGTGGGCGGACTGCATTTTTTTGGACTGTCGGAAAGCCTTTGACACAGTACCCCATAAAAGGTTGATGCATAAGCTGGAGAAACAGGCAGGAGTAACAGGTAGGGCGCTCCAGTGGATAAGGGAGTACCTAAGCAATAGGAAGCAGAGAGTTACAGTGAGGGTGAGACCTCAGACTGGCGTGAAGTCACCAGTGGAGTCCCACAGGGCTCTGTACTTGGACCTATCCTGTTTCTGATATACGTAAATGATCTCCCAGAGGGTATAGACTCATTCCTCTCAATGTTTGCTGACGACGCCAAATTATGAGAAGGATTAAGACAGAGGAGGACAGCTTGAGACTTCAAGAAGACCTGGACAAGCTGCAGGAATGGTCGAACAAATGGCTGTTAGAGTTTAACCAAGCAAATGTAATGTAATGAAGATAGGGGTAGGAAGCAGGAGACCAGATACAAGGTATCATTTGGGAGATGAAATACTTCAAGAGTCAGAGAGAGAGAAAGACCTGGGGGTTGATATCACGCCAGACCTGTCCCCTGAAGCTCATATCAAGAGGATAACATCAGCAGCATATGCCAGGTTGGCTAACATAAGAACGGCCTTTAGAAACTTGTGTAAGGAATCTTTCAGAACATTATATACCACATATGTCAGACCAATCCTGGAGTATGCGGCTCCAGCATGGAGTCCCTATCTAGTCAAGCATAAGACTAAACTGGAAAAGGTTCAAAGGTTTGCCACCAGACTAGTACCCGAGCTGAGAGGTATGAGCTACGAGGAGCGACTGCAGGAATTAAACCTCACTTCGTTGGAAGACAGAAGAGTTAGGGGGGACATGATCACCACATTCAAGATTCTCAGGGGAATCGACAGGGTTGATAAAGACAGGCTGTTTAACACAAGGGGCACACGCACTAGGGGACACAGGTGGAAGCTGAGTGCCCAAATGAGCCACAGAGATATTAGAAAGAACTTTTTTAGTGTCAGAGTGGTTGACAAATGGAATGCATTAGGAAGTGATGTGGTGGAGGCTGACTCCATACACAGTTTCAAGTGTAGATATGATAGAGCCCATTAGGCTCAGGAAACTGTACACCTGTTGATTGACGGTTGAGAGGCGGGACCAAAGAGCCAGAGCTCAACCCCCGCAAGCACAACTAGGTGAGTACAACTAGGTGAGTACATACACACACACACACACACACACACACACACACACACACACACACACACACACACACACACACACACACACACGCATCCCCCACACACACGAAGGGCTACGAGATGAAAGAGCAAAACTCTCAGATCTCCGAGATCAAAATTTTTCCACGATTCGTCAAAAGGTAAACACCAGCTATCAAGAGAGAGAGAGAGAGGTCCCCAGGGGACCCAATAGCCAAGACCGCCGTCACAACTCTATTCCCTACGCCAGCAGGACCGAAGGTCGTGCTTGGCGTGTCGTGTGGCCGAGCTACAACCATACCTCAAACAGAACCTGATTAACTCTATTGGCCGTTGTTGAGTTTTCACCGATATAGACATTAGCTCTTGGCGTGGCCTGGAGAGACGGAGGGCCTTGTATACCGCCTTCCTAGACAGGTAATTGAAACAGCACGCTCTTCTGGGTGAGCTGGGGCTGGGCAGTCTGCTTAGCGTCCCCGCGGCCAGGTCCTCGACCAGGCCTCCTTTTTGTTACACACCCCAAGAAGCAGCCCGTAGCAGCTGTCTAACTCCCAGGTACCTATTTACTGCTAGGTGAACAGTGGGCATCAGGGTAAAAGAAACTCTGCCCATTTGTTTCCGCCTCCACGGGGATCGAACCTGGAACCTCAGGACTATGAATCCCGAGCGCTGTCCACTCAGCCGTCAGGCCCGCTATAGTGTAAGCCATGGTGTCTTATGACACAATATATATATATATAATATATATATATATATATATATATATATATATATATATATATATATATATATATCAGAGACTGATGTGTGTTCGTTGGGGGTCAAGAAATATAGTAATTTCTTAATGTGAATATCTACCATGATAATTTCTACCATGAGAATATCTACCATAAGAATATCTACCACGATAATATCTACCATAAGAATGTCGTCGAGGGTATTAGCTACCACGAGATTATCTACCAGGCGAATATCTACCGTGAGAATATCTACTATGAGATTACTTTCTATTTATATACCTTCCATGTGAATATCTACCAGCTGAATATCTACCATTACAATATCTACCAGCTGAATATCTACCATTAGAATATGCAGCAGCTGAATATCTACCATTTTTATTATGAGTAATAAGTGTGAGAAGGTTACTCCATGAGTCATCATCCCAGACGTTGACTCTCAAGAGTCATCATCCCAGACGTTGACTCTCAAGAGTCATCATCCCAGACGTTGACTCTCAAGAGTCATCATCCCAGATGTTGACACTCAAAGAGTCATCATCCCAGATGTTGACACTCAAAGTCATCATCCCAGATGTTGGCTCTCAAGAGTCATCATCCCAGACGTTGACTCTCAAGAGTCATCATCCCAGATGTTGACTTTCAAGAGTCATCATCCCAGATGTTGACACTCAAAGAGTCATCATCCCAGATGTTGACACTCAAAGAGTCATCATCCCAGATGTTGACTCTCAAGAGTCATCATCCCAGATGTTGACTTTCAAGTCATCATCCCAGATGTTGACTCTCAAGAGTCATCATCCCAGATGTTGACTCTCAAGAGTCATCATCCCAGATGTTGACTTTCAAGTCATCATCCCAGATGTTGACTCTCAAGAGTCATCATCCCAGATGTTGACTCTCAAGAGTCATCATCCCAGATGTTGACACTCAAAGAGTCATCATCCCAGATGTTGACTCTCAAGTCATCATCCCAGATGTTGACACTCAAAGAGTCATCATCCCAGATGTTGACACTCAAAGAGTCATCATCCCAGATGTTGACTCTCAAAGAGTCATCATCCCAGATGTTGACTTTCAAGTCATCATCCCAGATGTTGACTCTCAAGAGTCATCATCCCAGATGTTGACTCTCAAGAGTCATCATCCCAGATGTTGACACTCAAAGAGTCATCATCCCAGATGTTGACTCTCAAGTCATCATCCCAGATGTTGACTCTCAAGAGTCATCATCCCAGATGTTGACACTCAAAGAGTCATCATCCCAGATGTTGACACTCAAAGAGTCATCATCCCAGATGTTGACACTCAAAGAGTCATCATCCCAGATGTTGACACTCAAAGAGTCATCATCCCAGATGTTGACTCTCAAGAGTCATCATCCCAGATGTTGACTCTCAAGTCATCATCCCAGATGTTGACTCAAGAGTCATCACTACAAGTGTAGCCATTTCTCGAGCTAACAGAATTTCTCAAACTTTAGAAGCACCCGTTACCTATAACTACCAAAGATATATATACATTTAACTTTTCGTAAGTTTTAACTGCGTCAATCATAAAACAATAACTTCCCCCAGCTAGCATGTTCAATGGCAGAATAAATAATTTCTGGCACATAATTCGAAATCATGTTATAGTATATTAAACTAAATTCAGGGGTGCAAATTCTATGCTTCTCAGAAGATCGGTAATTTAAACCAGTTTATTGTAAAATGTTGTTGACGGCCAGACAAGTATATACGAATATATATGTATGTATATATATATATATATATATATATATATATATATATATATATATATATATGTGTGTATAAAACTGGTTTCACCCCTTGAGTGAGACGTGTTTGAGATTTCATGTGTAAGGCTGCTGCTTGTATATCTCCTGAGGTGTTATTATATATGTTTATTGCGGGAATATTTATTAACTCTCAACACACAAGCAATATTTTAGCGTAGTGGGGATTCTATATGTTTGCTTGGCTCCTGGCCTGCCTGCTTGCTCGCTTGCTCTTATCTATTCACTATTGACTAAGGTCTTCATATTATATATTATATATGTGTGTGTGTGCGGAAAAAAAAACTTTTGAAGAATTAGAGAATGGTGAACGCGTTTTCGGCTCAATTCGCGTTCATTAGAGGATGATAGACTGTGGAGCTCTCACCTTCACTCTCTATCTTGCTCTGATGAAGGTGAATTGAGCCGAAAATGCGTTCACCATTCTCTAATTCTTCAAAAGGTTTTTTTTCCGCATTCTTGGATCAGTTTTTGTGATCGTTGTTGCATAGTTGCATTCGTTTTGTTGCATTGCATGTTGCATGTATTTTGTGATCGTTGTGATCGTTGTTGCATGTTGCGGGCCGCTCCAAGCAACAGCCTGGTGGACCAAACTCTCACAAGTCAAGTCTGGCCTCGGGCCGGGCTTGGGGACTAGAAGAACTCCCAGAACCCCATCAACCAGGTATATATATATATATATATATATATATATATATATATATATATATATATATATATATATATATATATATGTTCCTTCCCCACCGTTTGGCGCGTCGTTGACATGAAGTTCTTATGGACTACTTTAAGGGGTTGGGACAGATTATATCGCGCTGGTCGCTTCATCAAAGATACTATAATGTTATCCACCTTTCTGTTAATATCTTCTGCATATCCATTGTTGGCTAGCACGTCCCTCACCCTACCACCACCTCCTTCACACCCTACTAACTTCCTCATCAACTTACTCCAACGTGCGTGAGAACAGCGTCGACTAAGGCATCGACGCTTGTAAATTTGTCAGGCATATGAACTTTTAAGGATGTACTACACTGCCGCATTCAGGATAAAACATACGAACACCATCGCCCTTGTCCACACACACACACACACACACACACACACACACACACACACACACACACACACACACACACACACACACACAACATCTGTCACCGCGTGCTGAAAGCTTTATTCATGTACTCACACAGTTGTTGATTTGACACCATGTTGTTGTTGTCTGTGTATGTGGGAGCCCCGTGGGATAGGGGCCCGTAAGACAGGCGTCCTGGGCTAGAGGCCACATTCACGAAAGCACTTACGCAAGCACTTACGAACCTGCGGCCAGATTCACGAAAGCACTTACGCAAGTACTTTACGAACGTGTACATCTCTCCTCAATCTTTGACGGCTTTGGTTACATTTATTAAACAGTTTACAAGCATGAAAACTTGCCAATCAACTGTTGTTATTGTTATAAACAGCCTCCTGGTGCTTCGGAGCTCATTAACTGTTTAATAGTTGTAAACAAAGCCGCCAAAGATTGAGAAAAGATGTACAGGTTCGTAAGTGCTTGCGTAACTGCTTCGTGAATCTGGCCCCAGGTTCGTAAGTGCTTGCGTAACTGCTTTCGTGAATCTAGCCCCAGGTTCGTAAGTGCTTGCGTAATTGCTTTCGTGAATCTGGTCCCAGATTCGTAAGTGCTCGTGTAACTGCTTCGTGAATCTGGCCCCGGATTCGTAAGTGCTTGTGTAACTGCTTCGTGAATCTGGTCCCAGATTCGTAAGTGCTTGCGTAACTGCTTCGTGAATCTGGGCCCAGGTTCGTATGGGCTTGCATAACTGCTTCGTGAACCTGGCCCCAGGTTCGTAAGTGCTTGCGTAACTCCTTCGTGAATCTGGTCCCAGATTCGTAAGTGCTTGCGTAACTGCTTCGTGAATCTGGGCCCAGGTTCGTAAGTGCTTGCGTAACTCCTTCGTGAATCTGGCCCCAGGTTCGTAAGTGTTTGCGTAACTGCTTCGTGACTCTGGCCCCAGGTTCGTAAGTGCTTGCGTAACTGCTTCGTGACTCTGGCCCCAGGAGTCACAAGGGATCCTGGGACAAGGGGTCATGGGATACTGGTCTTGGGACAAGCTTCTTCCCAAGAACTAGACCCATCTGATGACCTTAATTTAAACCGATAGTTGCATCACCGTAAACTAGTAGTCACCAGCTACTAGTGCTAATTTAAGGGGGATATTTGAGGTCAGATTTCCTACTAATAGCCTCAAACAAAAAGCCGCTAATTGCATGCCAAAACTGGCCTAACCAAACAGCTAATCTCAGAATAACTTGGAACGCAAACCACAGTTTCTAACTCGCAGAAATCACAATAGGGTGATGCATCAAATAAACAAATAAAGTTCAGTTGAACTTCTGGTTGCAATTCTTTTGACCTTGTCGTAGTTCAGTCGATTAAGGCAGCGTCTTGGATGCTCTTGGCCGTAGGTTCGAATCCTCGTCACGGCCCTTGTGGATTTGTTCACAGTGTCTAACAAACTATAGGATCATTGCAACACGTAACAAGACTACGAGACACAATAACGTGGTTGAACACAGTGATGATCAAACTACACACCAGAAGATAACGAGACGACGACGTTTCGGTCCGTCTTTGAACGACTAATAAGACGTGTGTTAAGACGAGCTCATAATGCTCCAGGATGGACCGAAACGTCTTCGCTTCTCCATCTTCTGGGTTGTGGTTTGGTCATCAACAAATAACAAAAACAACATGACTATAACCAATTTTTTTTTTACTTGTAATAAGTTTACCATGATCCACGAACCTATTGGTGGAGGCAACAAACGTAAACAGAGTTACATATTCTTTAAAGGGAAGAATTATACATTTGAGCTGAAAAATATACATTAAAATCTTATTTATTCCCAAACCTTAACTGTGGATGGGAAGGACTTGCAAGAACAAGGGGAGGGAGAAGACAGGAAGAGAATGTGGAAGGAAATAGGAAGGGAATACAGTATATGGAGATATTTCCATATATTTTTCCAGTATAAGGAGAAAGGACTAAGCCAGTATAAGGAGAAGAACTAAGTCAATATAAACACAGCACTGTGAAAAAGACATAAGCTGAGGGTATGAGGACAGAGGGTAGGAACGCTGCCTAGCCTCCTGCACCATCGGGAATCGAACGCTGACCCTGCAACGAGCTAGGCCATCGCTCTTCCGACTTGCCAAACCCAATGGACGTTAGAGGACGCGAAGTAATGGAGAATGAAGAGAAGTGGTCAATGGAAGAAGGGAAAGAGAGAGAAACGGAAAGGAACAGGGAAGTAAATGAGGAAAAAAGTGAGAAATTCTAATGGAAGGGAATTAGTAGGAGGGTGAAAAATAATGGTAGTCGATAGAGCAAAATGGAAGGAAGGAATGTGAGGAAGAGGAGGAGGAGGAGGAGGAACATTAGGGGGGCCATCCTTCACCGCCTTATCAATGGTGTGACCATGGCAGAGGGCCATCACCACACCAGATGAAGCTGCCCACGTGATGCTAATGTCCATCTCCCCAGCATCCCTCTTCCTTCTCCCCCCCCCCCCCTGTGTGTGTCTGTCTCATTCTCTTCTCTCCCTATGGGCTTTTTCTCCAACTCTCTTCTCTACCTGAACCTGAGAGAGGAGAGAGAGATGGGTGAAAATGAGCACAAGAGCGAATGTAGGAGAGAGAGAGGGAATAAAAAGAGAGTAAGAAAGCAATAGAGGTTGTAGAAGCAAAGAGAGAGAGCAGATAGGTAATGTTTTTATGGCTTGCCATTTCAAACAGTGTGAGTTTAGATTTATCTCTAAATGGCTCAATCTGATTACAGGTCGAACACCTTAAACATCCTCAAGTCACCTAAGAGGCATCTTAGACCAGAGTCCTGAAGTTCCACCACTAAATACTTAGACACAATGATACCATCACTTGCGAAAGTCGGAAGGAAAACACTGAATATTTTCAATTGACACCAAGACACCACAATGGAACCATACTACCTACCTGTAGGAGTCACAATAACGTGGCTGAAACATGTTGACCAAACCACACACTAGAAAGTGAAGGGACGACGACGTTTCGATCCGTCCTGGACCATTCTCAAGTCGATTGTGAATGGACAATCGACTTGAGAATGGTCCAGGACGGACCGAAACACGTCGTCGTCTCTTCATTTTTTAGTGTGTGGTTTGGTCCAGTACCTACCTGCTCACACATACATGACATAGTTCTAATGTATGACTTGCTAGTACCAGTACTTGCTAGTACCAGTACTTGCTGGTACCAGTACTTGCTGGTACCAGTACTTGCTGGTACCAGTACTTGCTAGTACCAGTACTTGCTGGTACCAGTACTTGCTGGTACCAGTACTTGCTAGTACCAGTACTTGCTAGTACCAGTACTTGCTAGTACCAGTACTTGCTAGTACCAGTACTTGCTAGTACCAGTACTCCCTAGTACCAGTACTTGCTGGTACCAGTACTCGCTAGTACCAGTACTCCCTAGTACCAGTACTTGCTAGTACCAGTACTCGCTAGTACCAGTACTTGCTAGTACCAGTACTTGCTAGTACCAGTACTTGCTAGTACCAGTACTTGCTAGTACCAGTACTCGCTAGTACCAGTACTCCCTAGTACCAGTACTCGCTAGTACCAGTACTCCCTAGTACCAGTACTCGCTAGTACCAGTACTCCCTAGTACCGGTACTCGCTAGTACCAGTACTCCCTAGTACCAGTACTCGCTAGTACCAGTACTTGCTAGTACCAGTACTCCCTAGTACCAGTACTTGCTAGTACCAGTACTTGCTAGTACCAGTACTCGCTAGTACCAGTACTCCCTAGTACCAGTACTTGCTAGTACCAGTCCTTGCTAGTACCAGTACTCCCTAGTACCAGTACTCGCTAGTACCAGTGTGCTGAATGTGACTCCTTTCATCTACTCAGCCGACGGCCCTATCTTTACACCCCCAGGTAATTCGCCACAAGTTCACTCCCCTCTTTACTCTTCACCAATGACTGTTGTGTCTAGCAATGCGCATGTTACTTTGATCTCATAAACTCGCTAAGGGGTGGATAATGGGGTCTCTGGTAGATAATGGGGACTAGCGGAGGCTGTGACGCTGACGAGACGTGCAGTAATGTGTTTCTAAGCAGCAACAGGTGTTGAATAAAAGGTTCCTGAGCAACACAAGGAGTTTAACGAAAGGTTCCTGAACTACACAAGGAGTTAGGCCAAGGGTTCCTGAACTACACAAGGAGTTGAGTAAAGTTCCTGTACTATATAAAGCGTTGTCAATTTGATCCTCTTGACCTACAGTTCTTTCGTCGAGTCCCACTTGAGATCTTTTGACCGAACTGGGACATCGTGCTTTATACTGTTGTACAAGTCTGAAAATATTGTATAAATACAATAAAGCGCCCTAATCCTACCCTAGCAGAGGACCCAAAACAGAAAACGGGACAGTACGTCACTTTCGTCAGTACGTCACGCCAGCCGCTTTCATTTTCTAGTGCGACGATTTTTGGCCTTAGAGTAATACGTCAAAATAGATCGTGCTATTAGGAGGACGGGTTGTATACAGCACGCGACTAAGTCACAGGGCTAGGGGGGCCTGACAGCTGAGTGGACAGCGCTCGGGATTCGTAGTCCTAAGGTTCCGGGTTCGATCCCCGGTGGAGGCGGAAACAAATGGGCAGAGTTTCTGTCACCCTGATACTCCTGTTCACCCAGAAGTAAATAGGCACCTGGGAGTTAGACAGCTGCTCCGGCCTGCTTCCCGTTGCCGCCCGGGCTGCTCCGCGGCCCGGTCCTCGACCAGGCCTCCTTTTTGTTACATATCCCCTAAGAAGCAGCCCGTAGCAGCTGACTCCCAGGTACCTATTTATTGCCTTCATGGTGAAAGAAATTCTGCCCATTTGGCTCTGCCTCCACCGGGGATTGAACCCGGGAGCTCAGGACTATGAATCCTGAGCGCTGTCCACTCAGCCGCCAAGCCCAATTATAGTTAGATGGAGTTATATACCCCTGGAGGGTTATAGAGGCCATAAGTCCTTACTGACCTGCCAGTGAGTATACTTTAAGCTTCAATATACTCCAGGTTAACTCGCAGTGTATATATATATATATATATATATATATATATATATATATATATATAGATATATATATATATATATATATATATACACCGAGAAGCGGATCAATCAGACTATGAAAGGTGGGTCAAAGTATGAACGCTGAGTCAGACCAAACATGAACGCTGAGACTAACAAACCCATTGAGTGAAACAGGGTGTTAATTTCCACACAGCCAATCCAGCGAGAAATTATAAGTCAGGATTAAAAAAATAAAAAATAAAAACTCGACATGGATTAATTGTAGAAATCAAAATACAATTTTCGAGTCTATTATATCTTTTCAGGGCGGAGAGTGATAGCGGATAGTATCTTGTTTATGTGAATGAGAGATGGATTAATCTCTCTATTAGTTAAGTGCCTATAATCTCTTCCGCGGCCCGCCCTTCTCTTCCAATACTTCAATAACCTGTCCATTTCCTGTTCCAGCAATCCCAGCTACTCTATCTCCCGTTAGTCCTCAATTTCTTTCTCTCCCATTTCGGGCACCTATCCTCTATTCCTATCCTCCCCTCTCCCCTCCCACCACCTCGCTTCCATCCTCGGCGGAGCTCGTTCTTCTGGAGCTCAGCGGGAGAGTGTGACGGAACACTGGTGTTCACACTTCCCCTCACCCCTGCCCATGCCCGGGCATCCTTCATGCTTCTCCTGCCCGCCCATGCCCCATACTGATGAGGCGAGAGGGCAGCGGGGGGCCCACGGGGCACGGCTGGCCGCTGGGATGGGATTTGGGAGGACAAGCTGCGTTGGAACCCCCAGACAGGGTATACAGGATACCCCCTGTCCCATGGTGTGTGGGACAGGCGGGGTGTAGGTGGAAGGGGGATTATCTTCTTCTTCTTGAGGTTATCTTGAGATGATTTCGGGGTTTTTAGTGTCCCCGCGGCCCGGTCCTCGACCAGGCCTCCACCCGAGGAAGCAGCCCGTGACAGCTGACTAACACCCAGGTACTTATTTTACTGCTAGGTAACAGGGGCATAGGGTGAAATAAACTCTGTCCATTGTTTCTCGCCGGCGCCTGGGATCGAACCCAGGACCACAGGATCACAAGTCCAGCGTGCTGTCCGCTCGGCCGACTGGGGTGGAGCAGTTCGTGACTGGTAGGGGATAGAGTGGAACTGTCTGTTCCAAGGACTGTTCCAAGGACTGTTCCAGAGGGCTGCCAAACTGGGCTCCACACTCAAGAGGGTTAAGTGTGAATTACATCATTACCACCACAAGATGGTAGAGAGAACCACAAGAGTTAAGAGAACCCACAAGAGTTAAGAGAACCCACAAGAGTTAAGAGAACCCACAAGAGTTAGGAGATCTCACAAGAGTTAAGAGAACCCACAAGAGTAAGGAGATCTCACAAGAGTTAAGAGAACCCACAAGAGTTAAGAAAAACCCACAAGAATGAAGAGAACCCACAAGAGTTAAGAGAACCCACAAGAGTTAAGAGAACCCACAAGAGTTAATAGAACCCACAAGAGTTAAGAGAACTCACAAGAGTTAAGAGAACTCACAAGAGTTAAGAGAACTCACAAGAGTTAAGAGAACTCACAAGAGTTAAGAGATCCCACAAGAGTTAAGAGAACCCACAAGAGTTAAGAGAACTCACAAGAGTTAAGAGAACCCACAAGAGTTAAGAGAACCCACAAGAGTTAAGAGAACCCACAAGAGTTAAGATAACCCACAAGAATTAAGAGAACTCACAAGAGTTAAGAGAACCCACAAGAGTTAAGAGACCCCACAAGAGTTAAGAGAACCCACAAGAGTTAAGATAACCCACAAGAGTTAAGATAACCCACAAGAATTAAGAGAACTCACAAGAGTTAAGAGAACCCACAAGTTAAGAGAATCCACAAGAGTTAAGATAACCCACAAGAGTTAAGAGAACTCACAAGAGTTAAGAGAACCCACAAGTTAAGAGAATCCACAAGAGTTAAGATAACCCACAAGAGTTAAGAGAACCCACAAGAGTTAAGAGAACCCACAAGTTAAGAGAATCCACAAGAGTTAAGAGAACCCACAAGAGTTTTTCAAGAATCTGGTAGTGATGAGAACTATAAATAAAGTTTAGTACATAACGAAGACCAAGACAGAGGAGAAGCAGGTAAGAAAATCTGTATTAAGAAATCTTCACAAGACCCATTTTCCAATTTGAAGCAACGCCTATTTATATGTAAACCTTTATGCACTTGTCTATCCCTATTTTTGTGAAACTTTTTGTGATGAAACTCATAAACTTATCTATGATGACACTTGGCAATTTGTTCTTTTGATTTGCATATGCCTATGGGTGAATCAGTCTTCATATATCTGATTTATTAATTTAAATTTATACTATATTAATTATTTTTTAGTGTGATAAAATTGGTTTAATTTACACGTGTTGTAACTATGAATAATATTATGGGAATAATTTATTATATACATCCTTGTTAAGCTCTTTTATCAATTGTCCTCTCCAATTATGTCCACCTGTATACAATATGTCCACCTATATATCATATATCCACCTGTATATAATATATATTCTAGAGAGAATATTATTTTTGCTTTTGATTTGAGTGTCTCTTTATAACTTTATAACTCTCTGAATTGTAACTAACTCTCTATAGTTATAACTATAACTTTATAGCAGCCGTGTTCAACAGCCTGGTTGACCAGTCCAGCAACGAGGAGGCCTGGTCGACGACCGGGCCGCGGGTCGCTGAGTCCCGATATCACCTCAAGGTAACCTGGAGGTAAAGAGGGTTCAAACTCCCAGAAAGTCTTAGATATTCCTTTATGTACATTTGTCATATCATTAGCAACAACTCTCTATTATGTTGCAATCAACTCTATTGCATACTCTTAAGTTCAGGCTCCACATTACCACGACAATATTAAAGACCTAATTTTTATTAATTAAACTTTGATATATAAACTTGTTAATAACTTATAGCCTTAATTCGAACAGCTATGCATTATATAATTATATATCCCTCTCTTATTAATGGAATTTAGCAATTTTGATAATTGTATATTTTATATCTGATATATGCAGACTATTATTTTCCAAGGCTTTTAACTCCTACACTCATCAAGAACTAATTGTATCAGTTATTAATCAACGTCATTTGATAGGCTATTTAGGTCGTCCAGTACCATGCTCTAATCTTTGTCTGAGATATATTACCAGCCTTAATTTAGTTACCTCAATAAATCCTTTATCTGTAGATGTTAAAGCCTAGGAACATATTATCGTAATTTCTATTGATGCGATAGAGCTACGATATAATCTCAATTGATACGATGCAGCCACGATAGAATCTCTATTGATACGATGCAGCTACGATAGAATCTCTATTGATATGATATTGGGCTGGACGGTAGAGCGACGGTCTCGCTTCATGCAGGTCTGCGTTCAATCCCCCGACCGTCCACAAGTGGTTGAGCACCATTCCTTCCCCCCGTCCTATCCCAAATTCTTAATCCTGACCCCTTCCTAGTGCTATATAGTAGTAATGGCTTGGCGCTCTTCCCCCTCCCCTCCTCTACAATATAACAATCAGTTATCAACAGCTTGCAAGCACCTCAAGCACATCAAACAATCTACAAGTCCAAGAGAGGATTACCAGTTTACAAAATAAATTACCAGTTTACATAAAAAATATATATATGCTGGTTATCATTGTAAATGTGTGGCCACGTCTGTGGTAGAAATAATAATAAATAATAATAATAATAATAATAATAATAATAATAATAATAATAATAATAAAGTACTCGTGTAGCCTCAACCTAAACATAAGCGACTGGGTTATCGTTCTCAAAAGAAGGATAACCCAGTTATCCTTTGAGAGGATATCCACCTCCGACCCCTTCTCTTTTCACACTAGCATGGAATAGATGCTTCTGTGTCTCTGCTTATATTCACTCCATTCTTTGCCTTTGAAAAACTAAAGTTTAACTAAACACAACTTTTAAATCAGTAAACTACTAAAAAGAATAAATTTTTCAACTTCCTTCCCAATTTAGTAAGAATATATATATTCCTAGTTGTTTTCTAAGTAAACTCTAAGTCTCTACAGAGTAATTATTAGAATCAACAGCCTCATCAACGCCTTCTTTATTTTAAACTATATTTTTACCATCAAATTGATGACATTCCTCAAGTTTATTGTGCAGCTCTCGACCCATTGACGTGCCTCTGGGGCCAGATCTCGCCATTAATATATTGCTTCTAGCCTAACTATAGGCAAAGATTGAGAAAAGATGGACAGGTTCGTAAGTGCTTGCGTAACTGCTTCGTGAATCTGGCCCTTAGGTTCGTAAGTGCTTGCGTAACTGCTTCGTGAATCTGGCCCCCAGGTTCGTAAGTGCTTGCGTAACTGCTTCGTGAATCTGGCCCTAGGTTCGTAAGTGCTTGCGTAACTGCTTCATGAATCTGGCCCTAGGTTCGTAAGTGCTTGCGTAACTGCTTCGTGAATCTTGCCCCCAGGTTCGTAAGTGCTTGCGTAACTGCTTCGTGAATCTGGCCCCTAGGTTCGTAAGTGCTTGCGTAACTGCTTCGTGAATCTAGCCCCAGGTTCGTAAGTGCTTGCGTAACTGCTTCGTGAATCTGGCCCCCAGGCTCGTAAGTGCTTGCGTAACTGCTTCGTGAATCTGGCCCCCAGGTTCGTAAGTGCTTGCGTAACTGCTTCGTGAATCTGACCCCAGATGAGTTGTTCGTCTCTCTCTTGACGTCTCTGTTATGATTTTTGCTTTTTGTTACTCAAATCCTCTTTATTTGTAGGTGTTAGATGGGGTCTTTCATGCTTTAGAAATACAGAGAAAATGGACGATTATTCGCAGGTGCTCTGTTTCGACCACTGCACCCTCTTCCATCCATCTTCAAGCCCCTCTTCCCCCCCATCAATCATCCTATTCTAGCCGAACGTGGACGTCAGGAGGGCGTCACAGTACGACTTATTACACATCACAGTACACAGTCACAGTACGACACAGTACGACGATTACTCAAAACTCTACCTTAAACTTTTAACCTCCTGAAGGAACGCCAATCCATCAACACAACATTTCCTCTTACACATCAGATATCCCGCCAGACACTCCGGCTGCAACCTCCAGCCTCTGGAAGTCAACTGCTTGAGGAGCTACGGCAAGTGATGCGAGCGGTTGATAGCGACAATTATTCAGAGCTGTTGCAACTTCAAAGCCAAAACATCAATCAAAATCCTCTATTTCGCAACCCTCTCAATTCTTCGCAGACATATTTTGCTATCTCGAGTCGACCTTCTTCACGACGCCCCCGAAGGAACTCTCTTTCTTGGAGTTCGAAGTCTCATAACAAGCGCTCTTGAGTTATAGACTCTCAGACACTCCATCATCCCAATCAAGGACTTAACTGGACTGGTCGGTGCCTCCCTCCCCCCCCCTCCCACACATACATAACCCACTCAGTATACTGAACAAGTATGCTGGATCAGTATACTGGTTCAGTACGTCGAGTCAGGACGCAGTGAATCAAAGTTTATGACGACTACCTTTCAGCGGGGTTAGTTAAAATGTCGGATACGTTTTGATAATTAGCGTGCGAGATCCAGGTGTTGGTCTGGGTTCTAGATCAAGGTGTTGAGTTTAGGGTTCTAGATCAAGGTGTTGAGTTCAGGGTGCTAGACCAAGGTACTCACCTAGTTGTACTCACCTAGTTGTGCTTGCGGGGGTTGAGCTCTGGCTCTTTGGTCCCGCCTCTCAACCGTCAATCAACAGGTGTACAGTTTCCTGAGCCTAATGGGCTCTATCATATCTACACTTGAAACTGTGTATGGAGTCAGCCTCCACCACATCGCTTCCTAATGCATTCCATTTGTCAACCACTCTGACACTAAAAAAGTTCTTTCTAATATCTCTGTGGCTCATTTGGGCACTCAGTTTCCACCTGTGTTCCCTAGTGCGTGTGCCCCTTGTGTTAAACAGCCTGTCTCTATCAACCCTGTCGATTCCCCTGAGAATCTTGAATGTGGTGATCATGTCCCCCCTAACTCTTCTGTCTTCCAACGAAGTGAGGTTTAATTCCTGCAGTCGCTCCTCGTAGCTCATACCTCTCAGCTCGGGTACTAATCTGGTGGCAAACCTTTGAACCTTTTCCAGTTTAGTCTTATGCTTGACTAGATAGGGACTCCATGCTGGAGCCGCATACTCCAGGATTGGTCTGACATATGTGGTATATAATGTTCTGAAAGATTCCTTACACAAGTTTCTAAAGGCCGTTCTTATGTTAGCCAACCTGGCATATGCTGCTGATGTTATCCTCTTGATATGAGCTTCAGGGGACAGGTCTGGCGTGATATCAACCCCCAGGTCTTTCTCTCTCTCTGACTCTTGAAGTATTTCATCTCCCAAATGATACCTTGTATCTGGTCTCCTGCTTCCTACCCCTATCTTCATTACATTACATTTGCTTGGGTTAAACTCTAACAGCCATTTGTTCGACCATTCCTGCAGCTTGTCCAGGTCTTCTTGAAGTCTCAAGCTGTCCTCCTCTGTCTTAATCCTTCTGAAGGTGTTGAGTTCAGGGTGCTAGATCAAGGTGTCGAGTTCAGGGTGCTAGACCAAGGTGTTGAGTTCAGGGTGCTAGATCAAGGTAGGATCTTTGACAAGGGGTCAAAGATAAGAAAGCATTATTACTACATGAGTATGTCCAAGATGTGAACGAAGGGGTCAGAGTACTGGCTATCATGATGGATCAGGTCTCCTAAAGAAGCTCGCAAGATTAGGGGTACAGGATCAGGGTACAGGATCAACCAGACATTGCTTGACTAAACTGAAACACTTAAAACTGTTCCCTCCAGATATTAAATGACAGTTTCGTTTTGTTTCCCTCAAAGACAATTGTTTTCCATCTCGCTGAAATACATATTGAACTCGCCTCTCTTTCCTGGTACAGGGTTCGTGGCCCAGATGGCCCAAGTGTATAAACAAACGCAATATGTGCTTAGCATATATTGCGCTTGTTTTAACGCCTCTTCCTTCAAGAAAAAGGCGTCAGGAGTGAGCTGTCCACCCCACCTTACGCATTAGAATCAACGGTTCGCTGGAGACGTCTTCAAAAACTCCACCTCTTTACGACACCTCACATAATAC
>WNGS01090672.1:0-10802 GCA_020271785.1 Procambarus virginalis
TGTATGTACTAGCTCTATCTATAAATCCACTTATGTAAATCACTTTATGTATGTACCTTTCCTGAATAAACATATTTATTTATTTATTTATTTATTAATTTCTTTCTGTATATGATGATAGTGTGCAATTAAGGTATCATTGCAATTTTATGGGAATCGTTAATCATAAATATATCTTGGGTCTTATACTTATATTGTTAAATATACAAATATTTTATATATTTTGTGTGTAAATCACGAAAATTAACACTTAATGAAAAATGTGACAGTGTCAGACCACGGAGGAAGAATTGAAACAGGAATTTCCTTAAGTACTTTCGTATATTAATACATCGTATATATAATTCAGTATATACAATATATAATAATTAAGACTGTCAGACCACGGAGGAAGAATTGAAACAGGAATTTCCTTAGTACTTTCTTATATTATACATCTTCAGAAGGAATGATTCCTTCTGAAGATGTATTAATATAAGAAAGTACTAAAGGAAATTCCTGTTTCAATTCTTCCTCCGTGGTCTGACAGTCTTAATTATTATATATTGTATATACTGAATTATATATACTATGCTTATATTATATATACTGAAATATTGTTACATTTAACGTATGAAACAAAGTTAATATCTGTATTTTTAATAAAATATAAAACATTAATGTTTATCAACGCATCTATGTGAATTACATAATTTATCAGTATTGTACAGCCTGTGATCCCCCGCCTGGCTGGACACTGATACCTAAGTAGCTTTCATGCGTCCGGACACCGGGCGATAGGGTTGTATTATTTAACTTTAGAGAGAGAGAGATATTTCTTGAAATGTTGTCACATTAACGTCTACGTCTTCCTTCCTTCTGACATATAGATTTTAAGGTTAATTAGCATATATGGAAATAAATTACACAATTTATTGGCTGGTGTGAAGGGCTTCACACTCTTAGAGCAAGCCATCAAGTAACTCTACAGTATCAAGTAGCTATACAAATGCATTTATCTTCGCTTTCACTTCAGTTATATTTATGACAAAGTATTTAAAGTGTAGCTTATATTTCTGCCTTTCTGTTGACATAGAAAACTTTCGTTTATTACATTATCTAGATAAAATTAGCATTGATCTTCAAAAGGTTGTAGTTGTAACATCCATTATAAACAACATTATTATTGCAAACAGTAGGAGTTTCAAAGTCTCATTTATATGGATACCTTCTCATATAGGTGTTGTCCAGCATGATGACACAAACAAGGCAGCGAAAACTGAATGTGATAAGCCTGAAATTGAGTGGGATATGGGCATTCCAATTTCTTCTGTCAAAGCCGGAATATTTTAGGTAATTAATGAAGACAGAAGAGCAGTCACTGACACACAAAAGCCAGAAAGCAAGAGTATAAAGAGATATGACATGTTTATGTGCCTCTGTAACCTTTTTCACTGCCGCCCACAAGATGGGTATGGGGTGCATAATATATAAACTAAACTAACTAAACATGTTTAGAATCGAGAATTATATGAACGGACAGCATAAAACTTCCACTAGTGTCACAATGACAGTGTGACATTGTAATTGCCAGAATTAGGCTAGGATATCGATATGTATCGGAGGTGGCTGCAGGTAATGAATGGCCCCCAATAGTGAATATTCCTACTGTAAACTATGTGAACAAGAGCTGGGACATACTCATGGGAATATTAGATGAACTTATAGCTAGTTTTTGATATAAACTGTGTAATCTTTCATTTAGAATAGGGTAGCAACACATTGTTGTGTATACTTAAGCTTGTTAATAATAACAAAAAAATGTTAGTTCCTATATCGATAGGGAGAGCGACGGTTCAAAACCTTCTTTAAAATATGAATATCTTTCCTATCTCAATAAGATCTAATCTCTGTGATTAAAACGCAAAAAAGACTTTGTCACTGCCTTTTTGATAACGTATACAATCATAAGCTTTATTTGTGAATCTCTATTAAACAGTAAATCTGAGAGCGTGTAAGGTTCCGTGTTCCATGTGGGAAAAACGGGGAGATTTTACATAAATACAGTACATGATAGTTTAAGTACGAACGCAATTTAACTTCCAGCCATGTATTTTTAAGTAATCTTTAACATTTTCTGGCTAGTTATGTTAGATTTGATTAAAATACGCATTCTACTTGTTAACATCATAAATTAAATTTGCGATAATTTGAGCAGAGAAGTTCGACGACTGGATCACTGTGCACAGAAGGCTGGTATGCCAGCAAACACTTTCCAGAGAGCAATATATCTTGGATAAGTCGCTCCACGACAGTGTTACTTGGACCATCGACTTCCTTTGATACTACATATTTACATCTTTTTTTGTGAAATTAATTTTTTCAGAGTAAAATTATGTTTTCTCATGTTCTGCATCCAGCATCCACATTATAGTGAGTAAATATACCATATTACTTCATTACTTACGTAATGCTAAGAGGGTTTGAGTAGCTTTGGGTCTTTAGGTAAACAGAATCGCCAATAGATGGGGCGAGAGTCGCCCCATCTCTCTCGCCCGGGCGGGAGTCGAACTTAAATAAAATTGCTATATCATTGGTCTCCAACATGATATATTTCCTTTGGTGCACTCACAATAACGATTATAGCTCAGTCTTTCTGGAGGCATGTAATATTTTAGACTTTATTAGCGTATCTTTGTTAATTATACAATATATTTGCAAGTGCGTAGGCGTCTGCACTCCATGACCGAAAAGCTACTGAACGCCACTATAAAAACATATGTATCTTCACTTGAGCTTTAAATATTTATATTGTAATGTATTTAAAATGAAGCTTATATTTCTAGCTTTCTTAAGACATATAAAACATTTGTGTTTATTAAGGAATTTACGTAAATATACATTGTTCTGAGAGAGTTGCTCTGTCGCTCAGTCTATGGGGGGGTCGGAGCTCGGCGATCATTAAAACCATGAATCTCATTAGAACTTTAATTATGTCTATGATAAGTGTTTAAAATGAGCCTTATATTCATATCTTTCTTGTGGCATATAAAAAATTTACGATTATTTACAAATTTACGTGAAATAAGCATTGTTCTGAGAGAGAGTTGCTCGGTCGATCGATCGATCTGTCCGGAGTCGGAGCTCGGCTATTATAAAAGTACACGTATCTTCGCTTTAAATTTAAATATGCCCATGGTAAGGTATTTAGAATGAAGCTCATATTTCTATCTTTCTTGTGACATATAAAACTCTTATGTTTATTAAGGAATCTGCGTGAAATAGGCATGGTTCCGAGATGAATGCTGCGGTTTTCGAGCTCGACGAGCGATGAAAACGACCACTTTTATTCAACTACAAATATCTTCGGTTTTACTTAAAATATTTGTCTGATAGAGGTTTTACATATAGATCGCGTTTCTGTCTTTCTTCTGACTAATAAATAATTTTGGTTTAATAAGTTATCATGATGTTCTCAACAATATTCTTTCAGCGTTCGTCTTTTCCAACATGGGCGACCCTTTTGGAAGCGCGATACTTGGTTAACCCATCCTATAGTTGGGTCTGTTTCCAACTGGGGTTCGAATATCTTCACTTGAGCTATAAATATGTCTATTGTAATGTATTTAAAATGAAGCTCATATTTCTATCTTGCTTAAGACATATAAAACATTTGTGTTTATTAACGAATTTACGTGAAATAAACATTGATCTGAGAGAGTTGCTCTGTCGTTCAGTCTGTCCGGGGTCGGAGCTCCGTAATTTTTAAAATACATGTATCTTCATTAGAACTTTAAATATATCTATGGTAAAGTGCTTAAAGTGAAGCTTATATGTCTGCTTTTCTTGAGACATATAAAACATATATGTTTATTAACGAATTCACGTGAAATAAACATTGTTCTGAGAGAGTTGCTCGGTCGATCGATCTGTCCGGGGTCGGAGCTCGGCTATTATAAAAGTACACTTATCTTCGCTTTAAATTTAAATATGTCCATGGTAAGGTATTTAGAATGAAGCTTATATTTCTATCTTTCTTGTGACATATAAAACTCTTACGTTTATTAAGGAATCTGTGTGAAATAGGCATGGTTCTGAGATGAGTGCTGCGGTTTTCGAGCTCGACGAGAGATGAAAACGGCCACTTTTATACAACTACAAATATCTTCGGTTTTACTTAAAATATTTGTCTGGTAGAGGTTTTACATATAGATCTCGTTTCTGTCTTTCTTCTGACTAATAAATAATTTTGGTTTAATAAGTAATCAAGATGTTTTCAACAATATTCTTTCAGCGTTCATGTTTTCCAACACGGGCGACCCTTTTGAAAACGCGATACTTGGGTTTAACCCATCCTATACTTGGGTCAGTTTCCATTATGGTTCGGAACATTAATATACGAAAGTTCTTAAGGAAATTTCTGTTTCAATTTTCCATAAGGTTACAAGTCTAATTACCACAGCCTACCACAAGCTACATAAGCTTCACAAAGCTTCCTGGCAATACGTTACTAATGAATAAATATGATAGGTTAGGCTGACCTGACCTAACCTAACCTATCCTAACCTAACCTAACCTAACTTAACCAAACCAAAACCAAGTATCTCAAGTTACAAGTATCTCTGGGAATTCTTATTATCTGCTGTTGTAGAATTGACAAAATGGACACTGTCAACAAAATTATTCCCACATACTCCATCACTATGTGATGGAGTACACATAGGGCAGGGGGCTGAATTGTCCCTGACAGGGACAATTCTGTAACAAATGTTCTATCATAAAATTTTGTACAGTTTATTAATTTCTTACCGTTTGATGTACCAGGATGATCCATGTGTGCTGAAGTTTTATAGCTGGAGCTGGAAGATCCTGTCGAGATGACTTCTTCAAAGAGACTAATAGCTTCCCACACATTGTGTAAGAGTTAAGTCCTCCAGTACTTGGCCTAAGGAGTTACCAGATCTGATTTGTAGAAACTAGTGAACTATGGAGATGAGAATGTTAATAATATACTTTTTTTGAGATTCATATGACTTGCAGATTAAAAACCAACCTTATTTTAAAATAGTACACTAAAGTACATAGCAAATTGCGAAATTCGTAGCTTTAACTACTTTAAAGCTAAACACTCAAGCTTTGAAAATAAGCACAATTTGCTATTTTAAACAGAATCTGGCAACTCTGATTTAGCATGTAAACATTGACTTGCATTCACAATGTAGTTATTTATTTTTCAACAATTTAAAATGGGTTATGAAAATACACACATTGGTACATTATTGCAAAGGCACTATACTATATACATATATAGATATATAAATTGTTGCAAGTCGAGCAACATATATTTTACATTGAACAACAAATGAGATTGGAAAAGCAGTATTGCCAAAATAGACCCCAGACACCCTGTGGGTAGTAATGGACCCCCATACCGACCCTATGAGGGGTAGTGGACCCCATAATAATACTATGGGCGGTAGTGGACACTATACAAACACTATAGGCGGTAGTTGACTTCATAGCGACCCTCTGGGCGGCAATGGCCGCCATACACATCCAGTGGGTGTTATTATAAATAAATAAATAAATATGTTTATCAGGAAAGGTACATAAAGTGATTTTACATAAGTGGATCGATTTATAGATAGAGCTAATACATACAATGCCTAAAGCCACTATTACGCAATGCGTTTCGGGCAAGAAAACATTAATATCTAAAACTTAATACTAATTGAGCAAAAAGAATAAAATGTTTTGAGAACAGATACAAATAAAGATAAAAAAAGGGGGAACATGACTGAAAAACCAGCACAAATACAATATGTAGACAAACAGCGTTGAATAAAAAAATAAGACATGGGTTGACAATAGAGGGGTAAGGTAGGTTACAGGGAATTTATCAGGTAGTGTTTAGTTTTACATAATTTTAGTTTTACATAATTTATTGGACCCCATACTCATCCTGTGGGTGGTATTGGACCCCATACCCATCCTGTGGGTGGTTGGAGCCCCATACCCATCCAGTGGGTGATAGTGGACGCCATACTCATCCTGTGGGTGGTATTGGACCCCATACCCATCCTGTGGGTGGTTGGAGCCCCATACCCATCCAGTGGGTGATAGTGGACGCCCTACTCATCCTGTGGGTGGTATTGGACCCCATACCCATCCTGTGGGTGGTTGGAGCCCCATACACATCCAGTGGGTGACAGTGGACGCCCTACTCATCCTGTGGGTGGTATTGGACCCCATACTCATCCTGTGGGTGGTTGTGAGCCCCATACACATCCTGTGGATGGTAGTGGACGCCATACTCATCCTGTGGGTGGTATTGGACCCCATACTCATCCTGTGGGTGGTTGTGAGCCTCATACACATCCTGTGGGTGGTAGTGGACGCCATACTCATCCTGTGGGTGGTATTGGACCCCATACCCATCCTGTGGGTGGTTGGAGCCCCATACACTCCAGTGGGTGACAGTGGACGCCATACTCATCCTGTGGGTGGTATTGGACCCCATACTCATCCTGTGGGTGGTTGTGAGCCCCATGCACATCCTGTCGGTGGTAGTGGACGCCATACACATCCAGTGGATGGTATTGGACCCCATACCCTTCCTGTGGGTGGATGGATGATCCCCATACCCATCCTGTGGGTGGATGTGACCCCCATACCCATCCTGCGGGTGATATTGGACCCCTTACCCACCTAACAGGTTTTAGTGGACCCTATACGCATCCTATAGTTGATATATAGTAGACACCACACCATTTGCAGTAGTTTACCCCATAGACAACGTAACATCGTTTTCTGTTAGCGTTCCTACAAAACATTCTTTAAATATTTTTAAGGCACAAACTATTGTATATTATATTGATTGGTGAAGCACTGTAATTCTATGTAATCATTTATAGTGCTTATTATAATTTACTAAGAACAACTAATATTTCTCAAAACAAAACTACAAGCCTTCAATAGGATGTAGCTGATTTGTAATATTCTAAGAGCATGGACAATAGTAGGTAAATTTCACAACCCATGTGTGACCTGAAAACTACAATTTTCATTATACGTGAACCAATCACGACTATTCTGCTATCTACGTTGATGGACGGGTACTGTGAGACGTAAATTGGTACGTGATGAAGAGTTTGGGCCTTGGTAAAAAAGTTAACTCGGAATATACCACATATGTACTAAATCACATGTAACATATGGACTTTAAGCATTAAGTCATATATGTGCTGTCTTGTGTGAGGACGGGTTGAACCTGGCAATGCTGCTGATGTTATCCTCTTGATATGAGCTTCAGGGGACAGGTCTGGCGTGATATCAACCCCCAGGTCTTTCTCTCTGACTCTTGAAGTATTTCATCTCCCAAATGATACCTTGTATCTGGTCTCCTGCTATCTGGTCATGGACACACACACGTGTGTGTGTGTGTGTGTGTGTGTGTGTGTGTGATTGTTGATTGAGATGTCTTAAAAAAAAAAAAAAATGCGAAATACTCACGGTCCCTATGCTGCCCCCCACGCCGAAGCGATGATGTTGATTGGTCGCTGCTATAACTTTCGAACAAATCGGGGGATCTGATGTGCATATTGATCGAGGAGCTGGACGAGGTATGTGAGTGTTGTTGTTGGCGTTGCTCGCATTGTTGTTGTTGTTGAATTAGAGTGCGATATGGCGGTCCTGGAAGGAATAACAATACAATAGCCTTTTTAAGAGGTGTCTATATGATCTCTCTCTCTCTCTCTCTCTCTCTCTCTCTCTCTCTCTCTCTCTCTCTCTCTCTCTCTCTCTCTCCACCACTCGTACTCGCAATAATAATAATAGTAATAAATAATAATTAACAAAAAAAAATAACTTACGTTTGTAGCGGCGGGTTCTTGGTGGTAGCGGGTTGTGGTCGGAATCGTCATCGTCCGCCAAGTATGGGGGTGTTTTGGGTGAGAAATCCTGTTCAAAATCTGGCGTGGGGCTGAACATGTCAGGGACCTGACTCGCGTGTTGATTGACGAGCTGGGCGATGTTGGCTGGGCCTCCTGCTGCTGCTGCTGCTGCCGTTGTCGTTGTATTAGCAGTCGATATGGTTGCCCTGGTGGGAGACAAGAAAATGTTTTAGCTGTGGGTGGGTGGCTTTTTTTTTTAAGAGGTGTGAATATATATATATATATATATATATATATATATATATATATATATATAATATATATATATATAATATTTTGTCTCTCTCTCTCTCTCTCTCTCTCTCTCTCTCTCTCTCTCTCTCTCTCTTTCAATAAGGTTGTTGATAATGTGAATAAATAAATAAATAAATAATAGTAATAACTCACGTTTATAGCGGCGGGTTCTTGACGGTCGAGGGTCGAAATCAGGAGGCAAGCCCTGAGCATTGTGGAGTATGGGGCGAGGGCGACGAATCAGGGTCATCACAATTGCTGAATAAGTCGGGAGACCAAACTCGCGGGTTTGGCGAGGGGTCCGAATCACTGCTCCAGAGTTCGTTGGCTGGTAAGGCACAGCCTGGGCTTGTGGCATGGTGAATGGCTATGTGTGCGAAAAAAAAATAAATAAATAAATACAATAAATAAATAAATATTATTATGATTATTGTGGCAAATTACCAGTGTTTGTGGCTAACCAATGTTGTGGCAAATTTGTCCGCACTGGACGCATTTGATTAGGTTGGGGGCCATCTGGCCGTGTGCTGGCAGCAAGGTGGTGTGAGACTGTAGAGAAATGTGTGTTTGTGGTTGCCTAGGGCTCTGATGTGGAACACACCCCCCCCCTGAGGATAACTACTTAAAATTGTCCCAGAGGGTGGCTCGTCACTGTCAAGCACCTGTACTGATAATTATCTTGCGAGGTCCGCTGGCGACCTGGCAAACTGGCAACCGCTGGGCGGTCGCCAGTTTGGGTGGTCATCGGTTGATCTGTGGAATGTGGGGGTATGGGACACACGCGCATTAAAAAGCAATTTGCGACCCCGCGACCGCCTCCATTGAGCATTAAAACAAACCTCGGGCGAAGCCCGAAAAAAAAGCTTAACATTAGTGCAGTTGTATATATTGTAATGCCGTATATTATTGCAGTTATGTGTATTGTAATTATGCCTTTCACCAGTGTATTTTTTGGTTTGAATCTATTGAACATACACCCTCTAATACATTCATAAGATGGTGCCCCCTTCTTGATGCCTTAGACTCATCTTATACATACGCGACAAAAAGTGAAAAAACAGGCTAGGGTACAGCAAGAGTCGCTCAGGTATACCCTGGGTGGTGGGCCTTGGGGACCCCTAGGGGAAAGGACCACCACCCCACCCAGCCAGCCAGCCAGGTGCGCGCTGACTGTGCCCTAACCAACCATCCCACCACCCCCAAAAAAAAGATTTTCACTTTCTGGCCCCCGGGAGTCGAGTCGGCGTGGAAGTGCCCAACCGTTTCTGAAAACCAATTCTCCATCTGTCTCCTTTTACACTACTGTCGTTGATGGTAGGTGGTCGTTGATGGTAGGTGGTCATTGACGGTAGGTGGTCGTTGATGGTAGGTGGTCGTTGATGGTAGGTGGTCGTTGATGGTAGGTGGTCATTGACGGTAGGTGGTCGTTGATGGTAGGTGGTCGTTGATGGTAGGTGGTCGTTGATGGTAGGTGGTCGTTGACGGTAGGTGGTCGTTGATGGTAGGTGGTCGTTGATGGTAGGTGGTCGTTGACGGTAGGTGGTCGTTGACGGTAGGTGGTCGTTGACGGTAGGTGGTCGTTGATGGTAGGTGGTCGTTGATGGTAGGTGGTCGTTGATGGTAGGTGGTCGTTGATGGCAGGTGGTCGTTGATGGTAGGTGGTCGTTGATGGTCGGTGGTCGTTGATGGTAGGTGGTCGTTGATGGTAGGTGGTTGTTGATGGCAGGCGGTCCCCGTTGATGGTAGTGGTCGTTGACGTTAAGGTTGTCGTTGACGGTAGTGGGTCGGGATGGCAGTTGGTCGTTGATGGCTAGGCTGGTCGTTGATGGTAGGTGGTCGTTGAGGTAGGTGGTCGTTGATGGCAGGTGGTCGTTGACGGTAGGTGGTCGTTGAAGGTGGTGGACGCATGGTCGTTGACGGTGTCGTGACGGTGGTCGTTGATGGCAGTGTGGTCGTTGAGTGTAGGTGGTGTTGATGTAGGTGGTCGTTGACGGGTAGGTGGTCGTTGACGGCAGGTGGTCGTTGATGGCAGGTGGTCTTGACGAGTAGGTGGTCGTAGTGATGGTAGGTCGTCGTTGATGGCGTAGGTGGTCGGTTGGGTAGGTCTGATGGAGTGGTGATGGCAGTGGTCGTGCGTTGTTATGGTAGGTGGTCGTTGACGGTAGGTGGGCGCCATCACAAGGTTTTGTACTCTTCAATCACTTGTGTTGTCCCGTCTCGATAACTGCTCAGTAATCACTTCCCCATTCATAAGCAGGAGAGATTTGCTGAAATAGAGGAATAAGGAACATATACGCACGCATAGACGAGATAAACACCTAAATGATTGGGATCGTCTCAACACTCTCCAAATGTACTCTCTAGAAAGGAGACGAGAGAGGATACCAAATAATATACAAGTGGAAAATACTGGAGGGGGCCAGGTCCCAAATCTACACGTAAAATAACAACGTACTGGAGTGAACGATATGGAAGAAACATGCAAGATTGAACCATGAAGAGCAGAGGTCCATAGCACAATCAGAGAACACTGTTAAACATCAGAGCGCGGTTTAAGCGTCCTCCCAGCGACTATAAGAAGGTGCCGGGAACACAACCGGGACATCTTCAAGAGAAACTGACTGTTTTCCTAGAGAA